>PVHX01000898.1:0-244005 GCA_004024805.1 Geosciurus inauris | reverse complement strand
GGGATATTGGTCTGAAATTTTCCTTTTTTGATGTGTCTCTGTCTGGTTTTGGAATCAAGGTGATACTAGCCTCATAGAATGAGTTTGGAAGGGTTCCTTCCCTTTCTATTTCGTGGAATAATTTGAGGAGTATTGGAGTTAGTTCTTCTTTGTAGGTCTTGTAGAACTCGGCTGAGAATCCATCTGGCCCAGGGCTTTTTTTGGTTGGAAGGCTCTTGATGGCCTCTTCTATTTCCTTGCATGTAATTGATCTGTTTAAGTCATGAATGACCTCCTGGTTCAGTTTGGGTAGGTCATATGTGTCTAGGAATTTGTCGGTGTCTTCAGGGTTTTCTATTTTATTGGAATATAAGTTTTCAAAATAGTTTCTGATTATCCTCTGTATTTCAGCAGGAAAGAAGTAGAATACAGGAATTGATTAGAATTAGAGCTGAAATAAATGAAATTGAAACTCAAGAAACAATCTGAAAAATTGATAAAACAAAAAGCTGGTTCTTTGAAAAAATAAACAAAATTGACAAACCCTTAGCCACCCTAACAAAAAGAAGGAGAGAGAAAACCCAAATTACCAAAATTTGTGATGAAAAAGGAAACATCAATACATAGTTTTAATCAAGTTCAATAATTCTACAACTAGGGAAATAGTTTCATGTCATATTTACCCAGATATTCACCAAAGCATTTATTTATCATTATTTATTGAGTGCTATGTTAAATACTTCAATTTATCTTTCTTAGTATCTTTCCACTGTATCCAAGAGTTTCTTTGCCATCTACATTCTGTGTGGAAATGGGCAATGAATAACTCTGTAATGTTATCATGGAGAAGAAAAAGGATATAATAAAATAATATGTTATCTCCCATTGCTCTGCTTACAAAATTTCCCTCATGAGCTGGCTTTATCCTGATTTCTTTAGCTACAAGTCTAATGTGGCTTTCTCTACAGCACTCTTTTGACTCAACTAGTTTACCTTTCAGTGAATAGTAATTTACTTGAGTTACTGGATCCAATGTACTCTATTTCCTGTCAGCCATAATAGGCTAATATCAGGGCTCACTATATGCCAGGAACTATATCCTACTTGCCACCATTATATCACTCACTCAACTCGTTTTTGGGTGAAGTCAGAGATCACAATTATAAGTGAATATCCAAGAGAAACGGAAAAAAAAAAAAAGGGGAAAAACTTTCCAGAGTCTCACCCAATCAAGGGGGTATTTGTCAGTTTTCTGAAAATATTTCCTTGAGCAAACTGTAAAAATTGAGGAGCTATCTATAATTATCTCTGCAGGAGAGGTGGGGAAGACATTATAGGTGGAGAAAACACCTATAATGAAAAGAGCCAAGGTCCTGAAATGGAACTGTGCTTAATATTCTCAAATAATATAAAAGAGTTCAGAGCCACTGGAGAGAAATGAGTAAGAGGCAGAATAATAAAAGAAGACGCAGAAAGATGCAATCACAGCTCATGTAGAACTGGCAAACTATTGTAAGGAATTTGTCATTTAATATGAGTGAAATAAACAGTTAATTTTGGGAGGGGAGTGAAATGATGTATCTAATGGTTTTGTAGAATTACTAAGTTATGTAGAAAACTCAGTGATGTGGAGTAAGATCTGAAGTGGTAAGACCACTTAGGAGGCAATGACAACAATCTAGGAAGGAGATTTTAAAAGCTTTTATGTGGGTACATCATGGACATATAGAAAGGTGATTTGTTTCTGGATATTTTTGAATCTTGAACAAATACAATTTCATAATGGATGCAATAATTTCTTAGATGGAAATCTTGAGGGAAAAATGATTAAAGAAAGCTCAAAGTTTTTTTTGATCAGAACTGGTAAGTTTTAGTTAATTTTTTCTGAGTTAGGAAAGACTGAAGTAGAACCAGTTTATAGATATGTTTGAGAAATTAGTTTTGGAGATGTGAAGTGTGATGTCTACTACCTAAATAAGAGGAAAGTCTGAGTAGGGGATGGGAAACACAGACTTTATTTCACAGGCAAAAATTAGCCTGGATATATAAATTTGGGAATTATCACCATATCTGGAATCAAAGCTGGGGCATAAAATTTAGAGAAGACCAGCTAGAGATTTTGTACAGATATGAAACTGAAGCATTATTGGCAGGATGGTGCTCTACATCACTTTAAACTTTTTGAGAGGAAAATAAAACAAAAAGAAGAAAATTAAAAAAAACTTAGAACCAGTAACCAGTTGGGATGAGAATTGAGACAGTGTTATAACATAAGCAAATGAAGAGAGTGTTACAAGAAGAATATAAAAATCAACAAAGTGAAATGTTTCTAATAATCTGAAGAAGGTTGGGTTGTGGAATTAAATATTTTATTTTTTTTAAATTTATTTTTATTTTTATTTTTTTAATTTTCTTTCAGTTGTAGATGCATGCAATATCTTTATTTTATTTATTTATTTTTATGTGGTGCTGAGGATGGAACCCAGTGCTTCATGCATGCAAGGCAATTGCTCTACCACTGAGCCACAATCCTAGGTCCTAAATATTTTAATTATTAATAGAAGGATCTAGGAAATATTGGAAATGTTGAGTGAAATATGATTGGATGAATTTGGGAAAAATGGAAGAGTATTTTCAAACAGCTAGAATGACAACTTTGAGAAGGGATTGTTGTGGAGAGGAGTGTGATTTTGTTATGTGTTATAATATGGAAGAAATTAAAGTGTATTTTTATGCTGAATAAAATATTCCAGAGTAGAGGAAAACATAATGAGCATTGACACGTCAATTTGTCTCTGACTAGCTGAGAGAAAACGGGACTCAATGCATATTAAGAGGCTTGGCCTTAGCTGGGAACAAGGAGAGTTCAGTCATTTTAAAAGAAAAGATTATACAGGTATACATACACGAACCTAGGATATTCTCTCTCTCTCTCTGTCTGTCTCTCTTTCTTTCTTTCTCTCCCTCTCTTTCTTTCTTTTTGTTTTCTTTTCAGTGAAGAGGAAAGAGGTCAGCAACTGAGAGTGAGGGTAAAATTGAGAAATTAGGTGTTAGAAAAATACAGGTTACTGTAAGGAGATGGGCCTTTGAAAGACTGAGAAAATGAATGGAGAAGAAAAGTATGATTGTCTAAACCCCTAAAAGCCCAATGAACGTAGTATACATAAATCCAGAGTGAAATTTCTCAGCAAAAGTGCGTGCGTGTGTGTGTGTGTGCATGCATGTGCCACACTCAGCTGCACTTGTATGGCCATTGAGAAGTGATAAATTAGATTTATCCAGAGCTATCATTTTCAAAATGCAAATGATGAAACAAAGAAGGTAATTTTTTAGGTATTTGGGAATTACCATGTTAATAGACTTATTTATTTATCAATAATAGTCCTACAGTGTGCCAGGTGCTATTCTAAGTTCTGTGCAAAAATTCACCAATTTCAATTTAACAGCCCTATAAGGCAGATGTTATATTTTCAACTGAGACACCTAAGGGTTGTGAAATCTGATTGTCTCAGATTGTCTAGTAAATGAAGGAGCTGTCTCAAATCCTGACAATCTGCCTCTAAAGCTCATGAGGTAGGAAAATATTTTACTTTCACTGGATTAATGCTTTAGATGTTACTGATGAATTAAGGTTGAGCATCCATAATTCAAAATTACAAAATCCAAAATGCCCCAAATCTGAAATTTTCGAGTACTGACATTGACATTATACCACAGGTAGAAAATACTACACCATGAAACTTAGATTCAAGAACAGAATTACAAATAAAATTGTACAAAATTATCTCTAGCCTGTCTTTTAGGTGTGTAGAAAAATAAATTTTGTGTTCAGACTTAGGTCTTATTCATTTTTATGTGGAAATATTTCTAGGTCTGAATAAATTTGAAATCTGAGATACTTCTAGTTCCAAGAATTTAGGATGGGGATACTCAATCTTAATTGGTACTGGTATTCTGCGTGGAATAAGTAGGAAGGAAACAAGTTCTTTGGTCAATTTCTTGTACAATTTTGAACATATAGTGGTTATTTACACTGTGTACATATTAAGAATATTTCATTCATATAAAACAGAATTGTATTTGGAAAATAAAAGCACTCTGATCAATAAATCATATGAAGTGAGCATGTTTGTACAAAGAAGTTAAAAAATTAAAAAAAAAACAAAAACAGAAGTCCAGAAACCCTGTTTGCAGCATCTCAATCACTATTCCCACCTTAACCTTGTTCTGCTTCTAATACAAAATTTTATTGCCCAAATTTTAAGATTATCATACTTAATCTTATAGTTGAGAAAGTTTTCATGATATCAGAACTAGCAATAATTCATTTTCATTTTTATGTAGTATTATATTATGGGAATATTCTACAAGTGTTCATTATTGATAAAATTTTGGGTATGTATTGTTATTAGCTACTTTGAGCTGTGCTGCAATGGATATTCTGATATTCTTATAGATGTCTTTGGCTATGTATTTTCCTGTGCATTTTAGTATAGTTATCTGAAGTTACTAATAGATTGATTCTCTTATATAGTTACCCTGCAGGATTTCTTGTTATATTAAGAGTCTATTGCACATGTTTATTTTCCCCTTGTCAATTGCATTTGCATTTTATGAATGCTGTATGTATAAATATTCTTTCGTAACATTCATACATGTTCAGCAAGGCCACATATTATAATAAGTTTATATAGTATTTTTCCTTTAATCTTGTGCCATCACAAAATGTAGATTTTATTTTTTAATTAATTAGTATACTGCTGGTTCTATAAAACAGTTTTGAAACTTCTTTTTTTAATTCTATGGTAAAGGTTAAACATTAATAAAATATTTTTTCATTTTAGATTAGATAAACTGAAAATTTCTTGGCATTATCTTTATTATGTACTTATATTTTTGACAACTTTTATAATTATTTTATAATAATTATATTATTATTATAATTATTATTATTATTGGTCTATTGAGATTTTACGTGTATCTTGGAGATTTGGTGACAGCCATTTAATTTCTTAAAAATCACCAATTCCATAGAGGTTTTCAAATGTGATTAAAATATTTTATAAACTTTTGTACTTTTATATTTTTTAGTTCCATACATAATTATAATTTTATATATTTTCCTTCTCGCTCCTTTATTGCTAATTTCAGCTTATTGCTTATCTTTTTATTGTATTTTTAAAAGCCAAGTCTTTAATTTGTTTATGAAATCTAATTGTTCTCAATGAAATAACATTTCTTTCTCATATTTATTACTTTTTATTCCAGTGCTTAATTTACTAATTTTAATGCTTAATAAATAATCCTTGGGTTTGAAGTATATTTTTAAAAAATAATTATCTCCATTTTTATTTTGTCCTTGAGAAACCATTGTTTAATAGAGACTTATAAAATGTCTTAATGTGCACAGTTTCTTTTCCTCCATAGTTTAAAAATTAGACATTTTTTATATCATGATTAGAAAAACTAGTACTTACCGTTCATTCCTACCTTTGAAAATTCACTGTTTGTCTGTGGTCTTAATATATGGTCACTCTTCATAAATATTTCATTGTGATTTATAAAATGTGAATTATTAGAAATTGATTTAGTTAATAAATTCAAAATATTGAGTGCAAACTATATCTTTGGCACCTGAAACTAATGAAAAAATAGACTTTCTTACCCTTTTGAAGTTTACATTCAATGTGAAGATTAAAAAAAACATGCAAATGTTAGTAAAATATATTCTGCCTTTTTTTTTTTTTTTTTTTGGTACTGGAGATTGAATTCAGGGGCACTCGACCACTGAGCCACATCCCCAGCCCTATTTTGTGTTTTATGTAGAGACAGGGTCTCACTGAGTTGCTTAGCGCCTCACCATTGCTGAGGCTGGCTTTGAACTCACGATTCTCCAGTCTCAGCCTCCCTAAGTCTGCCATGTTTTTTAATATGATGAATGCTATTGGGAAAAATAAAAAGAAGAGCTTATAAGAGTAGGCGATGAGGCTTAGCAGTTTTATATATGATGGTTTGGGAAGTATTACTGTGAGAATGATACTGGAACAAAGACTTGGAAGAAGGTAGAAGGGATCTCTGTATGTTTAAATGAAAGAACATTCCATTCAGAGAAATCAGTCAGTAGAAAGGCTTTGCTGTGATACGTACTTAGCATGACAAGAAAAGAGTTAGGGGAGGGATATAATTGTAGGAAATTGAGTAAGGAATGTAATATGGTCATTTTAGGAATGTTAAATTGTATTCTAATGACAACAGAAACAGTACAAGCTTTTGAAAAGAGGGACATAATGTAACAGAGCAACTATATTCAGCATAATAGATGTGAGAATATATTGGCCCATTCTACATCCATAGCAATGAAGAAAGTGTTGGTTGGATTTTATATATTTTAAAAATTAGATTCTAAAAAAATTCATTCACTCAGTGCTTGTGGGATGTGAAGAATAGAAACCAAGGAAGAAACACCTGTTGTGTCCTGAGCAACTGGAAATGTGGAGTTCCTCAGGTAAAAACATGTGAATATGGAATAAATATCGGGGACATGGTTTCAGGAATTCAATTTGTGATGTCTACTAAATATCTAAGTAAAGTCTAACAAGCTGTCAGAAGTAAACCCATAATAGCCAACACAATATTGAAGGAGGAAAAAAATTTTGAGAAGAGTCATTAACAATTTCAAGACATATGAAAAAGCTTCAGTAATCAAGATAGTGAGGTACTTACAAATAATTTAAAAAAAAAAGGTCAATGGAGAGAGTTGAGAGCCTAAATAAGACCCACGTGAATAGCAACAATTGGTATCTGACAGAAGAGCAAAGACAATACGATGGACCAAAGATAGTTATTGTTTTCAGCAAATGGTAGTAAAACTGGCACATCCTTGTGAAAAACAAAAGAAAAAACTCTAGGCAGAAACTTCACAAAATTTAACATACAATTGATCACAGATATGTTAGATGTCAAACAATATAAATATATCATGAATTAGTTTCAGAATAAAATGTCTCTACTTCATGAAACTGATGTAATTGGTTATTTTTAATAGACTATTTTTAAAACCAGACTTAGGTTCACAGCAAAGTTGAGTATAAAGTCCTACTTCTCCTATTCTGGGCTGGGGTACAAATATTAACCTGATGTGTCAAACTAGTCAAAAATATCTACTGTGACAGATACTTTCAAGAGAATGAGAAGACAAATTATAGATGAGGAGAAAATATTTGTGAAAGATATATCAGATAAGATGCTATTACCCAAAATATAAAAAGAACTCTTAAAACTAAGCAATAAGAAAACTAATCAGACTTAAAAAAAAATGGGACAAAGACCTTAACAGACATTTCATTAAAGAAAATATATAGATGGCAAACAAGTATATGAAAAGAACTTCCATATCAAGGCCATCATCAAAGAAACTGGCAATTAGATGCCGCACTTATTAGAATGCCCACTATTGAGAGCTCTGACAATACCAAATGCTGGCAAGGACATAGAGTGACAGGAAGTCTCATCATCACAGATGTGAATGCAAAATGGTACAGCCACATTGAAAGAATCATAGTCTCTTACAAAACAAAGGTACTGTAACCATGTGATCCAGCAAACACACTCATTAGAATTTACCCTAATGAGTTGAAAATTTGGTCTGTACAAACAGCATATGGATCCTATAGCAGCTTTGTTCATATCTGCCAAAACTTGAAATTAACAAAGATATCATTTAGTGGGTAAATAGGTAAATAAACTTTAAAACCTTCAACCAATGCAATGTTGTTCAGTGATATGAATAAATGAGCTCTCAAACCATGAAAAGACCTAGAGGAAACTTAAATGTGCATTACACTTTGTTAAAAGCAAAATCCTGGGGACAGTAAAATAGGAGTCAGAGATGAGAGAGATGAATAAGTGAGCACAGAGGATTTTTAGGACTGCGAAACTACTGTTTGTTATAATGATGGATACATGTCATTACATAGATTTTTTTAATAAGCCTTAATCCAACTATTGGCTTTAGATGATATATCACATAGGTTTACTAGTTGTAACAAACGTAACACTCTGGTGGGGTTGTTGATAATGAAGAGGGTATGCCAATGTGAGGGCAGTGGTATGTGTGAATTCTCTGTACTTTATACTCAACTTTGCTGTGAACCTAAATCTGATTTTAAAAATAGTCTATTAAAAATAACAGTACATCAGTCTCATGAAGTAGAGACATTTTATTCTGAAACTAATTCATGATATATTTATATTGTACTATTTAGTGAATCACCTTTTCAGATTAGAATCTTAGCTAAACTAAGTGAAAAGAAATACAGTTTGACATAAAATTCACAAAAATATAAGGTTTTAATTGTTTATATCATTGCAATAAATTTTTAACCAGAAAATGCCCTATTAAAATCAAACCAAATCAGAATGAGTGGCACTTTTAACATAATACAATACAGCTAAAAACATGCATTTTTTATGAATTCCAATTATATTGGGTGATGAATTCCAGCACAGATATTTTTTTCCAGCCAGTTAACTTGGGAATCAATTAAACATTTCTCCTGTTCTAGGCTGAAGTACAAATATTAACCTGATATGTCAAACTAGATTTCAAAAAGGTTGTTCTGACCATCTTCCTTTAATTACATAATAAAACTTTTCTAAAATTCCTCTTTCAATGAAAGTTTTTGATTTATATCAGTAAGATCGAATGAATTATGGTCCTTGTGCTGTCCACGATACCCCATAACAGAGGCGATACCCCTCCTGGGAATTCTCAGGACAAAGGACACAATGCTGTGGTGATGCCTTTTTCAAAAGGAAATTCCTTGCCAGCCACAGATTTATCAGTTCTTAACCCTAGGTTCAAATGCCAGCTGCCTGGGAGTAGAGAATTATGGGAATTATTACAAGCTGGATAGTTTTAATTGGGCTGCTTATACCCTCAACTTCGGTTCTGTTTATCTTGAAGGAACTTTCTCACAATAAATGCTTTTGATGTTAAAAACTTACATAATAAACCTGCTGAGCTTGCTCATGTTCACTAATTTCCCTATCAAGATTTAGTGATCCACTGGGCCCTGATTTTCCTCTATTTGTGTGTCTCTTTGCCTTTTCTCCATCCCCTCACTGCCAGTCTGGGAACCTGAATTAACAGCTGTTCAGGTCACAGCAAATTTATATATTTAAATTTCTGTCAAGGGCTAAAAAAGGTCACGTGCACTCTTCAGAAAGGGAAAATGTCTTACCTCATTTTTTTTTGTCTCTTTAGTTTTTTTACAACCTGGTCATGTTAAATGCTGAGTTTAAATATGTACAAAAAAAAGGGGGTAACATATTTTCAAAAATATAATTAACTCATGTAATTTTAAAAGGCTTAAAAGTAATGACCATAGTAATATATAGCTTTGCACATTTAAATGTCTTTTCTAACATTTGTCAATCAATATGCTGTCTCAATGCAGGCTGTGAGCTCTAAGATATATGCCTACCTTCCAGTCTAGTCACAGAGTTCCTGTGTGTCTACAAATTGATGATGTCCCATAACAGCATGCTGATTTCAACAAAATATGAGATTAATCATTTAATATCCACTTTTATTCGAGTACCTATATTTGGCAGGGCATTTTCTGGGATCTTAACAGTGAATAGAAAAGGAAAGAATCATTCTTACCTTCAAGCGAGATATAGTGATTGGAGATAAAGTGTTAATAATAATTAATAGGCAGAAACAAGACTTATTAAAGGATGACCAATGCTATGTAAAAAATTTTAATATTGTAGGTTGGTGGGTGGATGTTAATATTGAGTAGAGTGGTCAGAAAAGGCCTCACTGAGAAGAGGTAACAAGCAGACAACATCCTGGGAAATAACTTTCCTCCAATGGGAACATGTACTTGAAGAACAAAGATGTTCTTCTGAAAGGAGGAGAAAAAGAGTGAAAGTTATTGGCCCTGTGTTAGCATATTGTTTGGTCATAGAGCAGATCAGAGCAGTGCTCAGCAGCCAGTTAGGAGAATGAGAGGGCAAAGGACTGCACAGAAAAAAGATATGAAGAAAGAAATGTTGTCTTGAGGTTTATAGGTCCCTGGTATGAGCAAGATGTAGACAAATATTGGTCCTATTTTGGGTAATTAGGCAAGCTAATTAAAAGCAATTAACCCAGCCTCCACCTACAAAATGAAGAAGTCTAGAGCTACAACTCACTTTAGATATGTAAGCTTATGCTTAAAAATACCCTTCAGCTAATTTGTCCTGCTGCTGTGTTAATTGCAACTCAACTGATTGAAAAAACAACATGGAAAAGAGAAGCTCTTCTAAAAAAGAAAGTCATTTTTTTTGATGATTAATGTAACTGAAAGTATGTTTGTATACCTATATAACATATTATATTACTAAACATACTCATATATACACACAAAGGCACACACAAAAATATACATAATTTTTCTTAAAGAACTAGAGTAATGTTCTTAATAGGAGAAATTTTAGAAAATAAAAGATGCAAGTTTTCAAGTAAATTAAGATTTTTTACCTCACTGAAACTTTCAATTGTGATTGAAAGTCTTGAGTATAGAGGATTAAGAAGTATTTAGACTATCTTATATATAAGGAATTATATACTTACAAAACAGATACACAAACATCAATATCAGTGGATGAGCTCCAAATTTTTTTTCTTTCAGCATTGAAATGTATGGGAGAATAATTTTATTAGCATTCTGATTTTAAAAAGTAAGCTTTATCAATATCTATACATCGACATGCATATACATTCGTCAAATGCATGCAAACATTCGTTCAAATAAAACATGAATAGATTTGTACAATTTTGCTTTATTTGATATTCCTTTTAATCTTACTCTGTTGTGACAGTTATGGGGCTCTCTATAATACAACTCATCGTAGTTTCTATAGTTAACCAATATATGATATGCTTAAGTATCATGGTGAATGATACTCACACAGCAGTCACAAAGGAAGTTGTGGAAGTTTTGACCAGCCTATAAAAGAAAAGGATTCTAGGAAATACACTAATGAATAAAAAAAATTAGTCCAACATAATGTAGATTAGCAATGCTCTTGTAAGAATGTATAAATTTAAAAAATCTAATGACTTATTCATTGGAGTTCATTGGATAGATGAGTAAATAACAAATGCAGAAACAAAAACCATGCATGTGTCTTTAGAATGTGACAAGAATATTTGCTACAATTCTGTTTGCTACTGAGCCAGCTAAACTACATATGGCATCTTTTCTAACCTTACAGCTCTTTAATATCAGTATTTAAAACAGATTCATAAAATAAATTCCTCAAATGCATGCAAACAATAAATGATATATTTATTCTAGAATTGCTTTTGTTTGTTGTTTGTTCTTTACTGTTAGCCAAAGCTTATGAAACTGACAATTACATGTAGCCTTTCAGCATAGGCTAATAAGATATAATGATTGGTTGTGAATAATTTAGGCAAACAATTTGGAGAAGAAAAACTAAATTAATAGGAAAAACTGGTTGAAGGTAAAGATAGTGTATTCTAGGGGAGATACTGAGACTATTTCCTCAAGTTCTAAATTCAGAGGATTGATTTCAAATCCTAATTCTGCTGCCATCTAGCTTTTTGCCTTAGACCATTTACCTAATAATTCTCTACCTCATTGTACTCTTCTATAAAGTAGGGTAATAATATTATTATTTCATAGTAATACAATGATATTATTTGCCTTTTCACCATGTTGATATTGTTCACATAGACTTTGGCGCCAAGCAAGGCAATGGTGTAAAACTGTCCCTGTAGCCACTCTCATTTTTGCTACTACTCACATGAACATGCACACAGTAAAATGATAATGATAATAATAATAAACTGATGCCAATTTCACTTGATATTTTAAGTAAAACATTATAATTTATGTATTTTATTAAATATCAATCGATTCAAGTATATTTTTTAATATTGTGTGTGATAATTGGAAAATAATCATATATCATTTGTGAATCTAGGTAATAGTTACCTAGAGCAAAAGTGAGTCACTCTTTTAAAGACTGAATATTGAATGATTTAGGGTTTATTAAAAATGTGATCTATGTGGCAACTACTAGTCTTTGCAGGAGCATCAAAGCAGCAAATAAGTAAACAAACAAGTATGTTTGTACTCAAATAAAATTATATTGACAAATACATGAATCAGGCTGGCTTAGGCCTATGGGGCCTCATGTTTACCCATCACTCATTTAGGAAAACATTAATGTGATTATTTGAGGTGTAAACTAAACTAACTTATTTTTTGGTGGATCCCAAAACTTACGAAGTAAATTTATCTTGGTTTGAGTATTGGTAGGTATTGCTCAAAAATGAACAAAGGATGTTTGTCATTTCATGGGAAACAATGGGCAGCACTTGTTGCCAATCATAAAATGTAAATAAGCTTGCAACTGAAGCTCAATTTTGGAAATTTGTATCTACTGCTGGGATTTTGACTGTTTTTCAATACTTAAATTTATTTTCCTAATGAAATAGATGTTTATATTAATGGATGTGGATTTTTATATATTATATAATGAAATGGTGTCACTCTTGGGAAGACCTGTGTTATATGGCAAGGTTACCATTTTAAATGACAAAAGAATGATTTTTACAAAATCATGCATTACTCAAAATCTTTTAAAAGTATCAACCAATCAATGGGTGTTGATATTATAGAATACAAAAAGTTCATTAAACTGGGCGCTATGACACATGCCTGTAATCCCAGCGGCTCAGGAGGCTGAGACAGGAGTTCAAAGCCAGCCTCAGAAAAAGAGAGATGCTAAGCATCTCAGTGAGACCCTTCTCTAAATAAAATACAAAATAGGGTTGGGAATGTGGCTCAGTGGTCAAATGTCCCTGTGTTCAATCCCTGGTACCCCAAAAAATAAAAATAAAAGCAAGTGGTTCATTGATAAGGTTTCAGATTCCACACTGTAACACATCTTCAGTACTTAATACTTATAGACTTTTTTTTTGTTTCAGCATGAAAGAAAAGAATCTATACATATCAAAGAAATACTTTGAAAAGTACACCCATTTGTAAATGCTTACCTATTTGAGACAAATTTTCTTTTTATATTCAGCCAAAATAAATTTGGCAACAGATTAAATGTAGAAGCACATTACAGGAATAACACATTAAAAATGCAGAGAGATGCCTATATTCTAATAATTATTTTTAGTTATAAAAGTATATCTAAGAATATTATTTTGAAATTGTTATTTAAAAAAATAAAAAAAAATTTAAATTCATCATGTTTGATATCCTATATGTTACATGATGATAGATACATCTTATGTGAACAAAAGATATTTGGGGCTGTACACAAAAGGTTCTGAGAGTAAAAAGTTCGATAACTGCTACCTAATGCATATAAAGAATTTAACTCAGGACTTTGTACATAGCAATCATAAAATAATGCATGTAAAGATTTATTAGATTCATAAAATAATGCATGTAAAGATTTATTAGATTCCATTCATGATGCTGTGAGAAATAAAAAAGTGGCTAGCAATTTTCATTGCTATATCCCAATGTTGAAGTAATCACGTAATTCTTAATGACTCACCTCAATAACATCATAATGAAGACTTATGAAGTCAAATGAGATTACAAATATAAAAGAAAGATATACTCTGAATAAAAATTTTAGTAGAATTATTTATTTAGAAAATGAAAAGTTTACAATAGCATACATTAAAAATAGAGAAATTATTAAAAATAATATACAGGATATATATGTATGGTCAACAAATGTAGGAATATAAAACTACCTTCAATTTGAAGAGTTGCAGTTTAAAATAAAAAGAAATTCTATCAGTATATACATTGATTCTTTGACTTATATACTAAGTCTTTTATAAAATCCATTCGCTATAGTATAGTTAAAATGATATGTTTAATCATAGTCTTCTCATTAAAAGTATTATTTTATTGTAAAAAGGAAAGAGCAATACTAAAAGTGAGAAAGGACAAAAGTGTGAAAAAGGTCAATGTAAGATCCAATTGATTTCAGTAAAATAAAATGAAAATCAAAATATGTTTGATTGATTACTGAAATTTTTCTGAATTATTAAACTTTACACATGTTGAAACATAATGCAGACTCCTTTTTTCCCATTGTGAATGTTATAAGAAAAAAATTTATTTCAATAAGAAAATGGTTTCCAAATAAGATTGACTCTCAGAGGAACCACTAATATTTATAGACTTTTTGTAGAAGTAACTCTTGAAATCCTCATTATACCAGAGATTTTCATTTTCACTTAAGCATAGAATAAAAATAATGCATTACTAGACAGTTTCTCCACAAACAGTTTGTAGGTTAAGGATTATTGCAAACTAATGTAATAAAGGGAAAATAATGATAATTTTAAATTTCATGATCTGTTTTTAAAAATCAAAAAGCATAATGGAAAACAGAAATATCCTACTTTTGAACTCCATAGTATAAAGGAATTTTTGTTCTGCATCTGTGGAGAAAATATAATAAACTAGATTATTCCACTTAATGTAATACATTTAAGACAAAAATATGTTTGAAGTATTTTGGAGATATTCCTTTAATTATATTTTGATATTGTTTCAAGTTTCAAAATGAATTGGCTACTATATAATGCTATTTGAAATGTAAATTTTCATAGTTTCTTTGAAAACTCTGTATTTCAGTTGTTTCTCAGAGTAGTAGGACTGTTCAATCTCTTTGATCTACCTTTATTATACTTAAAAATATATCAAACAGATATTGCTATAGAACTAGACATGTTTTGTGCATACTCCTGTACATCACTGTTTTATCAAAATGGCCTGCAGATTAGAGAACTCCATTAACAGAATGCTGACCTTCTTGATTTTTCTCATTTTTCATATTTGTAATATCATGATTTGCTCCTAGATGGGAAACGAAAATGTATATAGTAAGTTGACATTTCAAGATAGATATACTAGTTGGAGATTAATGTTTTATTTCACTTTTTTCCCCTCCTTGTTCCAGCAAGAAGCGGCAGAAAATGACCTTGGTTGTCCAAGGAAGATAAATTGCCACTGAATCTCTGTTGATAGGTCAGATCTCTCCCACCAAAGAAAGGAAGAAGAAAATGTTAGCACATGTTATAAAAATAAAACAACATTACTAATAAAGGAATTTTCATACATTCATACAAATGGGAACAATTGTGATTGCTATGACAATGCTCCCAATAAATCTATATCAAATATATGAAATATTGGTTTTTAAAAATAAGGAAAGAAAATGGGCAATGTTATTAGGAAAACTGAGGGTAGTGTTCTCATTATTCAATTAGGGAGGCAAATGACAAAAAAGCATATAGAATTTCTCTTTTATAAGCTTATTATAAAATATATATATACATAGACACAAATATATATATATAATACAAATATGAACACATGAATAATCATTCTGTAAAAATTCATACAGTTCAATGATGACACTTCATGTGATATGTGCTCTAGGTATGGAATAGTAACAAAAGCAAAGATAAACTAATTTACAGTAAAAAATATTTACAAAAAAATAAAACATGCAATTAATAAGAACAAGGCTACTAAGTATATTAAACAATTTGAAATTCAATATTTACCATAATACTCTTCAAGGCAAATTCCTTCCCTAATAGCTTTCCAAGCTGCAATTATTGACTTTTTGTAAGACCACATAAAATGGCAATGCTATATAGATGATGTATCTGACATGACCAATGCTGAAATTAAGGGAAAATTTATAGCCCAAAATATTTCCACTATTTTACAGGAGAGAAATCAATGAATCAGTCATTTAAATAAGCAGGTTATAAAAATGTCAGTAAATGAAATAGAATATAAAAAAGTCTTATTTCCTTTTATGTACTTTCTTTTTTAAGGTTTTAAGGTTTTAAATTTATATTAATCTATTTGAACTTTGTTTTTTTAATATACATATTTAATGCTCTGATTTGTCTGTGGTTACTTATTTGAGTGCTACAAATGGGGATATACAGTGCTTTTACTAATCTTACATACTAAAAAAATCTATAAACTCATTTTGTGTTATTATTTAAGAGTTGTTTTTAAAAATTATTTTTTGGTGAAACAATTTTTTTTGTTTTTTCTTTGTGATATTTATGCTGGGTTGGTGTGACATATAGTCAGATGTTATCTATGTTCTCTGCGCAGCATATATTTTCTGGAATTGCCATTCTATGTACACACAGAAAATGAATCCTATTGATTAGTTTGCTTAGTTCTTTCACATCCTAACTTTTTATCTCAATATTGCATTATAGAAGTGATGTTCTAGATTTTTCTATTATATTTTTATTATAATGCATTTCTCTTTATATATTATATACATTATGTATATAATATATACATGTATATATTATATACATCTCTTTATATATTATTTACACTCTGTTTCCTGGCTTCTATGAACTGAGCAGCGTTCTGCTGCCATGCCCTTCCATCATGATGTTGTATCTCATCTCGGGTCCAAAGCAATGGAGTCCACTAACTATGGACTAAATTTCTGCAACTATAAGCTCACAACAAACCTTTCTTGCTCTGAATTATTCTTGTCAGGTATTTTGATCACAGTAATTAAAGCTAACACAACTGAAAATATCATAATAATATTAAATCTTTCAAATCATGAACAATATATAGCCTTCTGCCTTCTTAGATACTTTCATTGGCTTTATAACTTTCAACTTACAAATCTGGCATATATTTTATTTTTGAATGATTATTTCATGCTTTTATGTTCTTTTAAATATTGTCTCCATATTAATTTTTATGTTCAATTTCTCAATAATATTATAAGAGTTAAAATTGAGTTTTGTTAGTATATTTGTCCTCAGCAACTTGGCGAATCTTGTTGAGATTCATCATTTCTCCTGGCATTTAAAGACATGATAGACTTGAATAATAATTGTCTGTATAGTGACTATACTGTTGTTATTTACTTTGGATCTATCATTTTTATCAGGAATAATACAAAATAACATGGGATTTAGAAGCACAAACTTTGTCCAAAGTAAACTTGAATAGTTCTGAGCTACTGCAAAACAATACTCAATACAAACTACATGTGAAAGATACACAGTATAATGTTATAGTGTTTTCTTTGTTTAATGTTATAAATTTATTAAATGATACATTTTAATTTATAAACTGAATTATGAACTTATGTGCTTATATGTGTAGTAAAATTAAATATATATTATATGTATATACAAAAAATTCAGCAGCTACTGCCACAATTATTAAGAATGCAGCTGGGGACAGTGGTGCAGCCTGTAATCCCAGCACTTAGGGAGGCTGAGATAGGAGAATCACGAGTTCAAAGCCAGCCTCAGCAACAGCGAGGCGCTAAGCTACTAGTGAGACCCAGTCTCTAAATAAAACATAAAAAATAGGGCTGGGGATGTGGCTCAGTGGTCGAGTGCTCCTGAGTTCAATCTCCAGTATCAAAACAAAAAAAAAGAATGTAGAACACAAAATAAATTTTTGAGAAAGAAATATGTCATTGCTGATGTTAATATTGGCAATAAATACTGATAGTATACAGAAGATAACTTTTTGTTCATTTTAAAATTGGTATTAAATTCTAAATAAAATTCCCTATTTTCTGCACTCACAACAGGTCATTCCCATTTTATGAAATTTGATATGCCAGTTTCTGACCAAACTTCATTCATTATGAAGAGTTATTATTATTGTTAGTGACTACTTCTGCACCCAAAGTTGAATTATTTAGCTAGTACTAATATTTTGAGTATTAAAGAAGTGATTTTATTATTTATTGATTTAGTTTGGTACTGGGAATTGCAACAGAGCCTTGCACATGCTAGGCATGTGTTCTACACTGAGCTGTAGACACCTGGCCAATTCCAACTTAATTTGACTTTTTTAACATGAGGAACATGCAGTCAAATTATACCAATATAATATACTAAATATCCAATTTGATTAATAGTAAGAGTATTTTGCTACTTTAAAATTAAATCTTAAGTCTGAAACTACATGAGTTTTCTCTGAATCAGAATATTGCATGTTCAAGGAGTAGAACTAAAAATTGGTTAGAACATATAATAGATTTGAGAAAGGAAATTTTATGATGAAATAATTAACAATCTATAACTTCAGTTTTTTAGAATTAAAGAAATCAAATTTCTTCTTATATTTGTCATAGATATTGTATATATAAACACTAACTTCTTGTAAAGTTTATTCATGTTATTTGTTATTTTGTCTGTAAGCATTAATTGGATTTAAATTTGAATATTAATGAGCTACTTTTATCATAAACCATTAAATATATTTCTCTATCATGTTACCATTCAATGTATTAAAAATACATAATGTAGATGGCATATTTGTAGTCCACTGGGTGCTATTTATTAATGAAGTAGACACCAATTGCATGTTTGTTTTTCATAAATTGTTCATGAAAAGCACAGATGAAACCAAAGTTGAATAAATCATATTCTTCTCATATTCCAAGAAAGCCAATATCCTCATATATAAATAACACTGCAGAATGCCCTGAGAGAATATAGTTTTTATTTCACCACATCAGCAAGAAATATTTAAGCATTTTTAACAGTGTTATGCCAGAAGTTGAATTTTCCAAAAGATGTATTCATAAACTTTTTGCAATATTAGCATAGCTATAAATAATTACCAGTAACTTCTCTAGGAATATCAAAAGTACATAAGGTACAGATTCTTAAACCTATGAATCATATCAAATTACCTGAAAAATTGTGCATGTACTTGTGTATACACACTTAGTTGATATTCATCAATACTGTTAATCAAATTTGTGTATTAATTCCCTAAAAATGTTATAGTTGATATTTGTCAATACTTTTAATCAAATTTGTATATTAATTCAATGAAAAAGACATATTTACACAATACTAATTATTATATTTACATAATATCTTCTTCCTTATAATATAATAATGATTTTATATAATTTAAAATTCATAATATAATTAATTTGATATAATTTTAAGTAATTGGAAATCCTTAATTTATTTGCTTTCTTTCTGTTCTTTCATGTGTTCAATATCATGAGATCAACATATGCCATTTAAGACCATTTATTTTCTAGGCCTTTATGTTATAATAATGTGATTTTGCTTCACCTGAGTGTTTTATTTAGTATTTGAAATGCTTGCTGGCATGTGACTCTAACATGAACTATAAAAATGTTTAACATTGGCATTGCTGATCTATAATTACTTCACTGATATAGCCAAATAAATATTCAGTGAAGTTTGTTTCAAATTCACTAATAAAACAAGTCCTAATTTCAAATTTTAGATTTTAGTATATCTCATCTCTTCATAGTAAAAATGTAATATAATGCTAATGATATAGCACAGATTCATCAGTATAAAAATTTGATGCTACCCCAAGATACTTGGAGCACTAACATGTTTATGAGGGTAAATGGAAATATGTTGAGAATGGGTCCTATTTGCTTATACTAAGATTTTCATTAAAACTTAATTCATTTTTTTTTTCCAAACTGTTAGAGTAAAATGAAGAACTTACAAGCAGGAAAATAAAAACACCTCCATAAGGCAAGTATAAGGCATGTTTATTGGAAAATATCCTACCCAAAGACAATAAGCAAATTTCAGGAAATGAAGTGTATTTTCAATATAGAGTGAGAATTAATAGTGCATTCATAGAGCGGTAAAGAATATTATGTATTTTATAATAGTGCAGTATAACAGAGGATGATTAATGAGGAATATGACCAACATAGAATTTAAATAATGATAATATCAAAATTTTCCCTGGAAGAAATTTCTTATTAATTTACCTAAAAAGGTATTACCTTCTCTCACCTACTTCTAATTCATCTGTAGAGTTTAATTAACACTAGACGAAGACTGACAATAATACATGAGTTTGTGGAAATGTAAATAAGTAGGGGAATAATTGAAATTCTTTTCTTAATAATATTCTTCTTTTTCTTAAATATTGGAAAATATATATGATTCCATTGATAAAAGGAGTTTGTGAAAGCTAGCCAATACTCTAATGGGGAAAAATGCTAGATTGTGCTTTCTTTTGATAGATTGTTTGATGCTTAATTATTATTTGCAACAAAACAAGGACAGCACATGCCATAGTTGTAGTTTGTACTAATTTTCCCAGGAATTTTGTCAAGATTGTTTTATAATTTAAATTATTTGTATAGTTCAATAGTTTCTATAATGTAAAATATTCTTTTTAGTAACTTCAGCTTTTCATTACAGAGTTCTTTTTCTTAGAATACTAAAGTTTAAATTATCTACCAAGGTTTACCTCCTATTGAAATGTATTGATCTAATTTAGTTTCAATATTGCTCACAAAATTCAGCAAATATAAGAAAACAGAATAGAGTGAACTAAAACTAAAATATAAACATGGAATTCTGAATAGCATTAAGCACAAAGGTGCGAATGAAATTAGAAGCATTTTATACTCATCCAGAATAGAAGACAATTACACTATCATTTCCTTTATATGCTACTCTATTAAATTATAAAATATTTAATAGAGAAATAGAAATATGAGGTATTCTGAAAATTCAAAGTGTTATAAAATAAGTTGCCAGTGAATTAGAACCATCTTAACACTGAAGGTAATACAGAGTTTCTCAAAAGCTTATTAACTGTGAAGTTTTCACTAAGTAAATTTTTTTTATAATCTCCTTATAGAATCCTAAATGATAGATGCTATAATCATTGAATATATATATATATCACATACTTCTCCAATGCTTGTATTTATTTATACTGGAAAGCAGTATGGAGATTCCTTAGAAAACTTGGAATGGAACCACCATTTGACCCAGCTATCGCGTTCCCGGTCTATACTGAAAGAACTTAAAAATAGCATATTATAGTAATGCAGCCACATCAATGTTTATAGCAGCTCAATTCACAATAGTTAAAGTGTGGAACTAACCTAGATGCCTTTCAATAGATGAGTGGATAAAGAAACTGTGGTATATATATATAAACAATGGAATATTACTTAGCATTAAAAGATAATAAAATCATGGCATTTGCAGGTAAATGTATGGAGTTGGAGAATATCATGTTAAGTGAAGTAAGCCAATCCCAGTAAACCAAAGGCTGAATGTTTTCTCCAATGCTTTTCTTTTACATTAAAAATTTCCTAAAGGTTTTAAAAAATAATATCCATATTTCTTCCTCCTCCCCTCCTCCTTTCCTCCAATTGTCCCCTCCCCCTTTGGGGCTATAAATGTAGGTCTGTACTGGAGAAAATTAACTGGAGAATATTATTTTGACATAGGAAACTAGAAGGAATTGTCATTGAGATCAAAGCACTGGTTTGCTAATGAGGTTAAAGTTTCTGTACATCAGATATTATCTTGATTTTTATTATTAGGAAAATGACTTGATACTGTATCTCTTTGTGCATATCATAAGATCGAACTACTATATTATATACTGTTCTATAAATATGTGGTGGCTGAAGAAATATCTTAAGATATATTTTAAGGAATAAATTGGTTTATTGTTACATAGACCATTGTAATCACTTCAATAAGAACTATCATTAAAAATAATTAACCAAAAGATATTCTCAAAACATTCATCATGAGACAACTGGAGTTTTTGCTGGTTTTGTAACCTAAAATGGATAGGCTGTTGAACATTCCACATTCACAAGTTTTGTAGGGTGATGGGTAATGGGGGAAACTTCAATGTTTATTTTAAAATAAATAAAATAAGTTCTAAAAAAAATAATTAACCAATGTGTGTGCTTGGAATAAAGATAAATATGACAAAGGGGAAAAAATGAGAGCTAAAAGAAAGAAGAAATGAAAGAAGGGAAAATGGTAAGAAGGAAGGAAATGAATTTTCACTTATAATAATGACATACCAGCCAATGTGGACCAAATCTTTTTTATTATATATATATGAAATGTAATAATATACATATGATTAAAACATGGAAAAGGAAGGGGAACTTATATATTTCTGGCCCATGAGGACATTCCAAGGAAGAGAAGACCTGTTAAACATCTAGTGTGTGACTTGGCTTTCTGAAGGGCTAAACTATAGGAATGGGACTTTAAGGGGAGTGAGAATTTGAAAATACTGTAGCCATCAAATGCACTGAAGTCCAGAGTTGTATTGCCTCATGTGCATTAATTATTATACATTAATCAGGATGTTAATGTCTCTGCTTTCCACTGGAAGCAAAGGTAAATACTCTTTAGGGTTAACATTATAGAGCTTTTTATGATTTCTATAATTTTTCATGAGGTAAATACAAAATGAAAGAAAAATTCTCACAATAATAAAAGAGGTAAATTTGCTGAAAAACAAATATGAAGAGAAAATCTTGAAGGCATCTAAGGAAAAATGAACATTGTCCACAGAGAAAACAAGATAAGAATTTAAAGAAGCCGGGTGCGGTGGCACAAGCCTGTAATCCCAGTACTTAGGGAGGCTGAGACAGGAGAATTGCGAGTTCAAAACCAGCCTTAGCAATGGTGAGGCGCTAAGCAACTCAGTGAGACCCTGTCTCTACATAAAACACAAAAGAGGGCTGGGGATGTGGCTCAGTGGTCGAGTACCCCTGAGTTCAATCCCTAGTACCAAAAAAAAAAAAAAAGAATTTAAAGAGATATTTTTCAGAAACTATGCAAGCCCAAAGAAACTGAAGCTCTATCTTTATTTTGCTAAAAGAAAAACAAAGATATAAATCTAGACCCATATATCTAGTAGAAATATCTTATTTAGTCAAGACAAAAGAAGAAAATAGAAACAATTCAAGAGAGAAAATATTGGGAAAAGAATAAATCCCAATCTGATGAAAGAAAACAAATAAATAGAAGAATTCAAATTTGGTACCTTTAAAAAGTTAAGAATATTGATAGGAAAGCACTAGCTACACAAAAATATTATCAATATTATTGATAAAATACTAGAATGCTAGGTCCTACTGACATTAAAATGATCATGAAAAACTTCATGCTAGTAAATTTGAAAATTTACATGAGATAAATCATATAGGAAATGCAATTTATCCAAGAAGACTAAGAGAATTTCAAATTTAATTAACCATATACCATAAAAAGAAATTGAATTATTAATCAAAAACTTTCCCTGAAGATAATTATAGAACTAAATGGTTCCACTGGTAACTTCCATTTAGTCAGGGAAAAATAGCAGCAATATTTCACAATATTTTAATGAAAATAGAGTAAGATATTTTATGTGGTGATACCTACTATGCTACTGAAAGAAAAAGAAAGCTATAAATTAATACTTATCATGAGCATTCTCACAAATATCCTTAACAAATTATATTAAGGAATAAAACCTAGTGATATATAAAAATGGTAATATGCCATGAACAAGTGAATTTTAGTCCAATCCAGTGACCTTATTTAACTTTGGATCTTCGAAAATCCAGGCATCTAATGCAGTAACATTCTGAGGTACCAGGTGTGAGGACTTCAGTGCATAAATTGGTGTGGGGGAGTGTTGCAATTTAGCCTCTAACACTCTTCAAATAGAAACAAGTCAAGTATATCTTCAGTCCTTACTTCATTCTTTTTCTAAAGGTTCTAGAATTCCAATAGGGCAAGGAAAAATAATGAATGATACAAAGCTTGTGAAGAAGGAAATCGTTCACATGATAGTATTATCTACAAAAATTTCTACAAAACTTCTAAACAAGCTACTAGTATTAATATGTGAATTTGGCAAGGTAGGAAGATACATGGGAAATTTTTAAAGATTATATGTCTTTTCAATAGAAACAAAAAAAGGGAAATGGTAAAATGAATGCAATTAGTTAGAAGGTCATCAAACATACAAACATAAGGAAAAAGTTAACAAAAGTATTCTAAGTCTTAACTGGTTCCAAAAGTAATCTAAGAACCTAGGAATGCTATACCCTGTGCATAGACTGGAAGATGGTAATATTCAAATATCCATTATCCCTGAACTGATCTACAGAATCACTGTCATCACGGTCAAATATATAGCAAGAATTTTTATGAAGAATGAAAAGCTAAGTACAACATTCATATGAAAATGCTAAGTACCTAGAGTAGCCTTGGATAATAAACAACAAAGATGTTGGTCTTATACTGATTACAAAATTGTTGTGCAAAGAAATAAAGGACAAACAACTAAGCATAACACATTGTAGATACAACAAAGGAGAAAATGAAAGTGAAGTCCTGGAGTGGATACAACACCCATCTCTCATTATTCCATAGCATAGATGAGTCATGGTGCTTTCGATGCACTACATCGGAGGCTTTAGTAGGGTGTCTTCCATAGGGTGACAGGCTAACTCAGGGCATTTCAGTGGAGGTCAGTGGAGGGTTAAGCCTCTCCCATGATGTCACATTCTCATAGACTATAAGTGCCCAGAACATACCTAGTACCATCATTTCTTATTGCCTGTGGGAGATTGGTTCCAGGACCCCTGTGGATTTAAAATTCTGCCCATATTCAAGTCGTTTATATAAAATAGTGTATTATTTACATATAGCCTACATATATCTTCCCCTATACTTTAAATTATCCCTAGATTACTTATTCTACCATAAAGTAATTGCTGTGTGAATAGTTGTATTTTTTAGGAAACAAAGAAGGAAAAGAAAAATAAAGAAGGACAAATCTATACATGCCTCCTGTAGGTGCTTTGGGTCTATGTTTCTTTGATTGCCCTGATGTTGAGGCTGTAGATTCAGAGAGCCAACAGCATATATGAATAAAAGAAGTATATCAAAGAATATTGAAATCCAGGAATAGTGCTAAGCAGGATTCATACGTAGCACCTTCTGAGGGACTTGAATAAAGTCTTATATGCCAAGAATGCTGATGTAAGCCAAAAGCCTTGCTGTCTCCCTATAGACTGGCTTTGTTCAGTTGGGCAACTTCATTATTATTAGGCATAAGAAGGGGAGAAGAAGAGGAAGTTGGGGAATATCTAGATTTTTTCACTCATCAGTTATTTGCTGCAAAGTCCAAGGTAATCACAACAGAGAACTTTGACATAGGCTTAGTCAAATAGATTAATGGAAAAAGCATTTAGAAAAGCAACTATACACAAATCATTGTTTTTAGACAAGGTAATTCAGGAATATAAAAATTGAAACCATGTGAAATATCATTTTACATTTTACAACTACTAGAATGAATTAAATCAAAAAGTCTGATATTAAGAATTGTTCAGATATAAGGCAACTTGAACTCCCAAATATTTCTGGTAGGAGTGGAAAATGGTACAACCATTTGTAAATGAATTAACAAGTATTGTAAAGTGTTAAACACTTGCTTACACTCTTACTTGGTAATTATAACCCTAGGTATTTACCTAGTATAAATAAAAACATATATCCATGAGAAGATTTGTTATGAATATATATGCATAAGGGTTTTTAGGGCTGTATGGTATAATAGATTTTAAAAGAAGAAAACTCCTAATATTTTGTTACTGGCTAAATCCAACAATGGATTCTAAAACAGTGCATATTACATTATTTAACTCAAGATGGAAAATTTCTAGAAAAGTATATATCATTCATTTGAATATTTTAATATACAATGTGCCTTCCAACAGTGATACTCCTAAGCTTTATGAAACACACAATTATCTCACTGACCAGTTTAAAAACTATTAAACAACTATTTATTGAGTTTCTACCATGTCCTAAAACATTCCAGATGTTTATGGATATGGGAGTGAAAAAAGACAAAAATCTTTGTTTTCATGTAGTGTATATTTTAATGGAAAGGAATAAATGAAAGGTATAAACTTAAGAGTAAAATAGAGATAAATGCACAGAGGAATTAATGATCAAAGTAAGTTATGAAAGTTCAGGAGATAGACATTTTGTGATTTTAAATGGGGTAGTCAAGGGGGGACTCTTTTGCAACACTACATTTGTACCAAGTCTTCAAGGAGAAGTGGTAACAAGTTTTGTGGGTCTCAGGGAGTTATCAGAAGGAACATGAAAGTCTGACGGTCATAGAATAACTGAGGTTTATAACAGAAAGAAAAAAAATGTGGCTAGAGCACATTTTTTTTTCCTGGAGAAGGGAAAAAAAAAAGAGATACTTTTTGAAATGATGGGAATAAAAAGTATTTTAAGAGTGTTTGCCAGAGAATAAGAGAGGAATTTGAGATGGTGACCACAGAAAATAGCCTCGTAAAATTAGTTTATTATTTCTGTATTTATATATGTTTGTTGTATGTATTTGTAATGAAAAGAAGAGATAGTACCTTGAAATGTGTGGAGTATGACTGATAAAAACTGTATTTCTAAAAAATGTACTATTACTATAATTCATATAAATAATAAAAACTCATATAAATAATAAAAACTCACATAAATCATATGCCATAATACTCCAGCAAATATACTTAACAAAGAATATGATTAATTTTATGAAAGTAAATTATAAAACAAATCTATTATCATGGTTACATTTAGCTGGCACTGGAGGTTCTGACTAAATTCATATACCAAGAATAAAAGTTTAGGTACTGAAAAGACTTGCAGGGAAAAAGAGGAGTATCATGAATTTTTATAATTTGATCAAACATATTAAGTTAAATATAGACCAAATAAGAGATAGAAATTGTATAGGAAGCATTATCAGCTGACTTGTGACATATGCTCCACCTCTGAGGCTGCCTGAGAATCGGGACCCTGCTCATATATTGCTTGTCACACTAACTCAATGAACCTATGCTGGTTTTCCTTTCTGTGCAAAAGGCTAAGTTTACTCTGTAACAAACTGAGCATCTGTAACTCACTGTTGAGATTTTTTTATTGAGTAATCCTTAATTGATGTGTAACCTGAAATTAATGAGATGCAGCTGAAGTTTCCCAGGTCTGATGGCTTGCTTTAATTAAAACTGACTGAACGCATACAGTTTAACTTCTTACATGCAGGGTAGGGATGCTATTTGAGACTCTGGGATTCACTAGACCTCAGAATGCTGACTATGTACACCGGGTTGATTGCCTGACTTATTTCCTTATTTAAAGTAAACTTGGTGCTGGCCATTGTATCTTGTAAACTAGATTTTCAGTTTAGAAGCAAAACTGTTCCTTCTGATCTGGGCAATTCAGTAAGATTACAGAATTAATTATCTGCTATTTGATCAACATTATTCCTTTATATTAGAACAATCCATTAGAAAAAAAAAGCTAAATTTAAAAAAAAATACATTATTATCAACTACTCTAAAGGGTTCAGGAGCCAAGCACACAAAAAATGCAAAAAATAAATACAGAGAACAATTTAAAAGTTTATTAAGGATAGTAATTATTATAAAAATGGATTTTCTGTGTTCATAAGTATTTATTTAAATCACAACTAAACACTGAACTTAATATTTTGAACAATTTAAAAATGTTTTACAATTTTATAAAAAGAATAACATTGCAAATAACTAAGCTAATTATTAAATGATATCCTAAAATGAGAAAATTTACCCTTACAGATGTAAATGCATTATGTAGAATTATGCTAAGTTACAGTGACTTTAAAATGCATTAAGAACACATTAATAGAACACAATAAATTAAAGCAGTCATAAATATACATTTATATATATTTACTTAAAAACATAGTACTGTTAGATTATGAAAGGAGAAAAATAGTAATTATTGAATAGTATTGGGGAAACTGGTCAATATATGAAGAGAAAGAAACCAGAATTTTTCTCACTTAATATTGTTTTGTTATTGTACTGCTTATATAAATTAGAAAATATTATGCCTTTTGTTTATACTAAATCTTCTACATTGTTTAAACATTTGAAATTAATATCATTTCTGAGGTTTTATAAACATTTCATTTTAAAATAATACTGTTATATCACTTCTTCTAAGTGTATCTGTTGGTTTATAACTAAACATGGATTTAATGTCCATGCCTATAAAATTGGAAAAGTAGTATGAAGAAAACTTTTTTTTAATGGTAGTACTCTTCCTAGAATAAAAGAGAATCATATGAACAACATTCAAATTATGTGCTCTGTTATTAAAATATTTTAAATATCTATCGGGTACCAAACTGATTTTATTATCCACCAAATTTTTTGAAAGAAAATAATTTGAAACTATTTTATAGACAAAATGGTTTACAAGGCATTCATTGAAATTATTTTTCTCAACTTCTAGGATGTAGTTTGAATTAGGATTATTACTTTTTTAATACTACCATATATATGTGACTGTATAAACACATGAATGGATAAATAGTAGATGATTGAAAGATAAATTCTTATAGTTCATGGTAATCTTTTACTACAAAATCATGAAGAACATGGATTTGACACATATGAGACAACTGCTCTTAGGAAAAGACATAGTTTGGTTCCTGTTTTATGTGTGTCTCTGTTTAAAGCCTTATTTAATATATATGTTTAATTAATCACATTTCCTTTGAACAAATTAACCAGGAATATGGGAGGATATTTGCATTATATGTGTTTGCTTGCCAATATTCCTATAAAACAGGCCAATCTCTTATTCTATGTTGAAAAAACTGTTCTTCCACATAATCCTTCTTCTATAAAACAATTAGCAGTAATTTTTACAATTCTCCCTCAGATTCCTGAAATGCAGAACCTACCTCACCTACACGATTAAGATTTTCCAGGTACTAGCCAGTCAACGCTAGCTGGGAAGTGTTAAATATTTTCCTGACCATGGATAATGAGATAAAAATGTTTTTGGTTTTCTACCGCAAAAGACCATCTACTATACTTTCTTATTTTATGAGTCATCATCTCATCAATTCACAAATTTGGCTTATATTTTTACTTTTGCTGTAGCTTCATTATGGTAAATATGCTATAAATATTGATTTAACACTTTCTAGAATGATCTTACCTGAAGATTGGCAAATTTTCATTTTTTTCTGAAGGTAATATATAATTGACTCATTAATGTTGGACTTATGACCATATATTTTCTCAGTCAGGCCCACCATGTATAGCTGCATTACACTAGGTGTTATAACAGTACATAGGTAGACATTTTACACAGCAAAACTACTAACAAAAAGCTAAAAAATGTGAAAAATAGCACTAAATACACTGTGAAATGATGCTCGTTTGAGGTATTGATAGTATCAACAAAAAGGTTGAGCTCTGCCTTGTTTAACTCAGTTGAGAACCTGCTTGTCCAGGGACTCAGATTTTTTGCCACTTTGCCCATGTCTATAACTGACTGTGAAAGTGTGGAAAATATTGATTTGGGAGCGAGTAGGCAAATATGCAAATACAGAATGAATAAATAATGAGATTCAACTGTATGTGTTTGTATGTATGTCTACATGCTTACTTAATTGTACAAATTAGTGTCCAGAATTTTCATTACATAAATCCAGTTGAAGGTACTATTTCAAAGTAGTTTTGAAGATTGACAAAGGAAACTCTGCTTCAGGATATCTGCTGTTAATAACAGTGTGAGAATAATTGAGGTAAATAGATATATAAATTTTTCATACTTGATCGCTTCAATCTACAACATATCAAAAATTTGGGAAATATAAACTGCTATTATTTAAATGTTTTGTCCCCCCCAAATGCATGTGTTAAAACCCAGTCACCAACCTGATGCCACTTGCCACTCTGTGAGGCCATAGTGAGATATCACTATCTATGAACCAGGCACCAGATCTACCTTGACCTTAGACTTCCCAGCCTCATAAACTGTGGGAAATAAATTTGCTTGTTTAAAACCACCCAGCCTATGATATTTTGTTATAGAAGCCTGAAATAAGTTATCAATAGTTTAAGTTAAACTACTGCATATTGAATTAAAAAAAGGATAAAAGGATAAAAAGTTAAGCCAAAATAAATAAACACAATGCCTTATGTCTCTTAAGAATTAACAAGTTTTATGCAGTGATAAATATAATGAATTCTATTATTTGCATGTAAGCCCAATTTCAAAAAAAAAATAGGAAGGAGAAAGGAAAGGATGAGCAATAAAGAAATAAGAAAAGTGGAATGGCTTAAAGGACTTGGAAAAGGGAAGAAGGAAAGGACTGAGGAAAATACTTTCTTAATATTTATAGAAGTCAACAATAATTATTGCAAAATTACTGTAGTAATGTGTTTTCCTTCTCTCTCCCTCCTCACTCCTCTTTTGTCCAGTTGTCTCAAGTGCTTTAAATAAGCAAGGAAGTAGTTATGTACTTTGTGGGCATGAAAAATTTGAAAACTGAGCAATCTATTTTACTAGAACAAAGGCTAATCCTAAAGAAGACTCATTAATTGACATATAATTTAAAATTATATTTCATATGAAAGTTCAATTCACAAGTAATATTTCATACAAATAACTTCATACTTGTGAAATAGTCATTATTAGAGCATTATTTTACAATTGAAGAACCAGAGCTCAAACAACTTTTGTTACTTTTCTAAGGCCCTATGGCAAATAATTGGGAGAGGTAAATTACAATTCCATCCCATAAAAATACCAAAAATAAAATTTATATTTATAGTTCCATGATTTAACATATTACCACTAATTGTTAAATGATATAAAATGACATTGAGATGTTTTGTATGCAGAGTACTCTGCAATGAGAGTATTAGGATATATATTTTATTACCTCAATTAGATATTTTGGAGAAGAAGTAAGCAAAAATATTTGTGAAAATAAAAATTAAAATAATTAGAAAAATTCAACTCAAATGAATATTATAGCATGTAAGGAAAAAAATGGTTGAAATTCACGGGGTTTACATACATTCTAATTTTGATTCTGTCAAAATAGCTCTGATATATGTAAATATTTAACAAATATTTTTCACTGGTTGATTTTGGCCTGTTCATTTACAAGATAACTAAATAATGATCATGAAAAAATTAATAATGGAAGGCTATTAAGTCAAGCTAAAAATATAAAAAGAAGATTATAATTCCAACTTTAAAGTATTATCTAAGTCTGACACATGGTTAAGAATTATGAAGATACGCTAGGACACACTTCATTTATTTTTTATTTTCTCAAGCAAATAACCAAAGTAGAAAATCATTTGCCAAAAGATTATTTCCCAAAAGCATTTTTATACTGTGTTACTATTTTTTGAAATATATTTTAGAGGTGTGCAAAAGAAGTAGCCACATACATGAGTTATAGAATACACCTGCAAGGCCATAGGGATGTCAGTTTGGGAGAAAACATTTTTATGATTATAATAGGAGATATTTTGTAATTACACAGTGATTAATGACTGTATTTCTATTTTCCTGACTGGTTGTCATAAACAGTTCTTTTTGAAGTTTCATTAATATGAGCTTTGAAAAAGAATACTGATGGCTCTTTTGAATATCCAACTTGTTTTGCTTAAGGATTATGCAAATCACTTTTTAAAGTCTCATTAAAAGATAATATGTAAGCTGAACATAAGAAATTCCCAGTCAAAATTCAGATCAGTGAAGCATGGATTTAGTATGTAGCACCTTACTGGTTTATTATACTAGTGCTACTCTATATACATGTTTTATTTGCATTTTGTATTTTTCATATATCAAGTACCTAATTACATACTTTCTTCCTTTATTATGGTATTATGTATATGTATTTTAGCATGCATGGTGTTATCCTTACAAATTGGATATCATTTTTAGAGAAATTATAAAATTTTCAGTATAAGATATGAATCCTCACTCTAATAAGATATATTAGAACTGTGAGTACAAATATAAACATCTCTCCATGTCAGAATAATCAGGATTTGGGAAAAGTTAGGGAAACAATTAATAAATTCCTTATAAACTTACATACTTCATTTTGCCTTCTTTCTTTTATGTAAAAAAAAAGAAAAACATACTAATCAAAATCTTTAAGATGCTAATGGAGTTCCCCTAGTGTCTCAATCTATAACATGCTTTTCATGACTGGCTTTGTCAAATTTTGTGACAAATTGAAGGGAAACTTAATAAGTGTATGGATTAACAATTTAAAGCACATTTTAGATAATTAAGGAAGAATCCTGGGAATCATTGGTAGATCATATTAACATTAAGAAATGTTTAAATTAAACTTTAGGAAGTTAAGAGTTTGTGTTCTGTGTATTTCTAAATAAAACAGGTAACTTTCTTTGACACAGGAAAGAAATTAAATTTCACCAAGTGATGCATAGATTTTGCTTTATAAAGAAAGCAGTAATCCTCAAGAGACAAATAAAGCTGAGAAAGATTTAGGTGATCAAAACAAAGATCCACTCACACTTGATGCTTGCAGTATCTGTTTTACATTCATATTTATTTACAGAGAATTGGCTTGCTTCATAAATATAAAATTATGTTCGGATGAAAACTACATATACATAAACAAATATCCTTCAACAACTGAAGATTGTTTACAGCAATATCTTTGAACCAACTAGAGAATTAAAGCAAGCATTCTGTGGCAATAGATTTTTAGTCTGAATCTTGTTTTTAAAGCAGAGTATATTAACTTTGTAATGTGGATAATTGGAAATGCATTAGGGGGCATTCAAAGAAGCTGACCACATTCACTTTTTATTCCTTCATGAACATCTAATATATGTGGTTTATCAGAAAGGACTTTCCTTCTTTGGAACTTTTCAATGATGAGTTATACTTTTCAAAAATACACTAGAGCTGTGATTTATTTTGAAGGGATTCTCATTAAATTGTACACCACTGTATTGAAAAACATGATTACAATAAAAATGCTGACACAATTTTTTTTCAGTTTACCCTTTAAGGTGGCTGATTTTATCTGAATGTGAAATCAAGGACAAGAGCTTACTCTTCTTCATCTGCATAGAGATGAAGATGTTGAATATATTCATTATTTCTTCCTGTACTGTCAGATTTATATATGTCTCTGTGAGGGAAGAAAGTATTACAAAGAAATGTTTAATAAAAAATAACATTTATGTTATAGGTGGGATATTTTTAAGATATCCTAAATATCCTAAATATTCTAAAATATACTAAGTTAATATTTCATATATTTTATGATATCAAATTTCAAAATGCCAGAGTTGTAGTAAGGGATGTGATTTAATAGTAGATCTCATAGTTAACTTTCTGTAGAAGACACATCTAAATAATTTATATCTATATTTTCCCTAAGTAGAAGTTTATTTTATATTCTCATTGGTTTATCAGAAATTACGTTCAATCTAAAACTATGCCCTTATTTAAATAATTTAGCATATTTAATAATTAAACTAGCATATTAATTAATCATTTCTATATATTACAGCACATTTAGGAAGTGTCATCTTCAAAATAATGCTTTTTTTGTTTTTTGATATTTTAGTAGCTATTTTACAAAGTATAAACATAAAATATGTAATTTTAAAACTTATAGTATGTTTTATTATTTTATATATTTATTTTCCTTCACCTAGGGAAATGTAATGTCTCTTATTAAAAAAATACTTTATTCTGTCTAAAACTTTGTCCTTTCAAACAGATACAATAAATCTATTAGTTAATTAATAGAAATTATAAGTTTATTTCCCATCATTTAATACTATGGTATTTGCCTATAACACTTCTTGACAATAGCAGCTCTTGGAATACAGACTAAAAGCAATGCAGGATATCTTAGGAATATTAACTCTGTGTACACATTATTATTTTTTATTTGTTCTTTTTAGTTATACATGAGAGTAGAATGTATTTTGGCAAATTATACATACATAGAGTACACATGTGCACATTTAAATCAAGTGGTCATCTTAATAAGTAATATAAGTTATGTACTTAGTGCTTAGAATGAATTTTAAATTTATCACTATTTTTGAGAATTAACAAATACAGATACTGTGTATGAAATAACTGTTTATGTAGCTGTGCATTGCACCTACTTATATTAGGACAATAGAATCCAATTATCCAGAGAATGACTAGGAAATCTAATATAGCCTGTAAGAACACATCCTAAGTATTATCTTAGGATAATACTGAGAATTTATTGTTTGGTTTCAAAAATCACCAACACATATGAAGTATCTTTATGTGTTAAGTGTCTGTTTGAGTGCCCTATTCTTTTCCATTGATTGAGTTTTCATATCTTTCCTAATATCTCAATAATATGTAATAAATATGGATGTCAGGTATGGGAAAAGTGAATTTATTATTTTCATCAAAGACTCATTTAAATATGCTTAGACTTGTATACATGTACCTTGTTTGAAATACCTGCTGAGGTCACAAAAGCCAAACTCAGGCAAACCAAACATAAACAACAATAAAACACAACTATTGTGGTTCTGAATATTCAAATTAATTATGGAAAATTTAACCATTTTCTATATTTATTCTTCCAGAGTCATAACTAATGTTTCTATTTTTTGGGGTGTGGGGGGTACCAGGGTTTGAACTCAGGGTCGCTCAACCACTAAGCCATATCCCCAACCCTATTTTGTATTTTATTTAGAGACAGTGTCTCACTGAGTTGCTTAGTGCCTTGCTGTTGCTGAGGCTGGCTTTGAACTCATGATCCTCTGTCTCTTTCTCCCCAGCTGCTGGGATTACAGGTGTGTGCCATTCTGTCTGGCATAATTAATGTTTCTCAATGAAGTTTCATAATGCCCTCCAAAAACTTCTTGCATATATTTTGTTAAATTTATTCCAAAATTCTTTATATTATTATTATATCATAAATTATTTTTCTCATTTATAGTTTTTTCTTTTTATGAGCTTTTACAAATGACCTTTTTATTTCTTACAATACTGGAATTCATGATGCCTTTAAATCCATTTTTATTATTTATATTTTCTAATACTTTTTAGTATAGATAAATACACTGTTTACTAAATTGATTTTGAATGCAGCAATGTTATTAATCATTTCTATTATTTATAATAATTTACATATATCCCTTTGGATTTCTTACATAGAAGTCCTTAATATATAAAAGTGTAGTGAAACTTAAGGAAAAGTATTCATCACTAAAAACCATTAATAAATACAAAGGATTTTAAGGGAATGCTATGAAACCTATATGCCAATAAATTAGATAAGTTAGATGGAGTGGACAAATTCCTAGGACACAAAATATGAAAACTGACTCAAGCAAAAGTAGAAAAAAATAGACTTATAAGGAGTAAATCGATTGGGTCAATAATTTTAAAAAGTTCTATAAAGAAGAGCCAGGATCCAAGTGGATTCACTGGTGAAATCTAGCAAATGATTAACGAAAAAATAATATAAATGTCAGAAACTCTCATAAAAATAAAAGAAAGGGACCATTCTTCAACATTTACTAGAAATTCAATAGTATCCTGATTCCTGAAATCAAAAAGAGAGCAAATTATTACCAGAAAATTACAGAGCATTTTTATATATAAAATAAATCAAAATCTTTAACATATTAGTATAATACTATATATGACCTAAGTCAGACTTAAGAATGTAAGTTCACCTTAACTTTTAATGATCAATTAATGTAATATATAAATAAAATTAAGTGCAAGACACAATCACAGTACTTACAGAAAAAGTTTTTTGACAAAATCTAGTATATTTTCATAAGTAAAACACTCATCACTAGGAATAGATGCATCTTCTTAAAATTAATAAAATGTATTTGTTAAAAACTCACAAGTAACATAATGATTACTGGTAAAGTTGTGAATTTTTCCCTTTTATGACACAAATAAGATGACACCATTTTTATTCAATGTCATACTGGAGGGAAATTCAGAAAGAGAAAAGAAACAAAAAAAGCAAAGACATTCACTTTGTAAAAATAGAACTAACTTTATATGACCTTATATATAGAAAACCAGAATAAATTCACAAAGCAAAATTTTGAAACTAATGAACAATTTCAAGGATTTACATGATAGCATATCAATATACAAAAATCAATTATATTTTTATTTGTTAACAATGAACAGGCCATGAAAAAATGAAATTAGGGAAATAATTTATAGCAATATCAAATGAAATTACATAGCTGTGAATGAGTATAATAAAACAAGCTCAAACTTATACATCAAAACTATAATGTATTAGTGAAGAAATTAAAGGGGACTACATAAATTAAAAGAAATTTCATGTTCAAGATGAAATGCTTAATATTATTTATATGGAATATACTTCCAATTGACATACAGATTAAAACAAATCCATCGATATTCCAAATGCCACTTTTTAAAAATATTGACAAGCTGATTCATAAATTCATGTGCAAATGAAAGAGATCAAAACAATGCAGGAGTCGAAACAATCTTTAGAACAAAAAAACAAAATTTGAAAACTCATACTTCCAAATTTCAAAGCTTACTACGTGGCCACATTAAGAGACAGCGAGGCACTGGCCTACCACACACACACACACAAACACACACACACTCACATACGAATGTGTGTGTGTGTGTGTATGCATAATTTACATATTTTCTTTTTGTAAATTTTCAGTTTACTAAAGTGTTCATCGTTTTTAAAAAGAAGACTTCATCATCATGCTACTCATTTTCAGCTTGTGGTCATTCAGTACTCTCTTGAGATCTTCATATACCAAACCTTGGCTCATTACAGTCATTCTTTATTTTCTCAGTTTAATTAGTTTGAACATAAGAATATTTATTGTAGAAAATAAACAACAACCATTTTAATGCAAAAATGTTTAAGATTAGTTTTTAAATATTTAGCAATTTTTCATTTCATAAGTCTGGATATTCTAAATTCATTTATGTTTAGAATTGTTACCATCAGCTGGGTGAGTGGAGCACGCCTATAATCCCAGCTACTTGAGGCTGAGCCTGGAGAATCACAAATAGGAGACAAGCTGGGAAACTTAGCGAAACCCTGTCGTAAAATGAGAAAAGTCAAAATGGCTAGGGATGTAGCTTTGTGAGTTCAATTCCCAGCACTGAAAAAGAATTTTCTGTTATGATCAATCCTTATAAAACAAAATATCTTGAAATGATCATTTCACAAGTCATTAAATATCACATAAAAGAATTATGAAATATAATTCAAAATTAACAAGGACAAGTACTTTTTAAAATTATCCTTTCAGTTAGAAAGTAAGGTTGTAGAACATTTAATTTTCATCTATGACCATCATTGTTTTGTAATCCTTGTAATTAGTTGAATTTGATTCTGGGTCAATTGTAGTAGACATATTTCTTCCATTCTTCTTGACAAAAAGGCTCACTCACCTTTTTCAGTTATATACTTGATGAGTTCTCTGTAGTAAGAAACCCACGTTTAGGCCAAGCACAGTGGTGCATGCCTGTAATCCCAGAAGCTCAGGAGGCTGAGGTAGGAGGATGGTGATTTCAAAGCCAGTCTCAGCAACTTAGTGAGACTGTCTCTAAATAAAATATGAAAAAGGGCTGAGGATGTGACTCAGTGGCTAAGTACCCTGGGTTGAATCCATGGTACCAAAAAAGAAACAAAGAGAAAAAGAAAAGAAATCTATGTTTAGCTGAATCTAAAAACTCAAAAGTTTAAAGAAGGACATTTTCTGGAATTGGTCTGTGCTTTCTTTCCAGAAGTACTTTGGTCATTACTGGAAGAAATTTATCAAATCTAATGTATCTGGTGAGTAGGTTCTTCTTTTTCTACCTCTCCTACAGATCATGTAGCTCTTCTTCACATGGGCAGTGTCCCAATGATATGATAATTGTCTTAATTTCTCCTCTCTTGCCCATGAATTTCATTGCCCATGAACTCAAGAAGGAATCACTGGTGGTTTGTTGCTGCTCACTGAATACTAGCAGATAGCTCAGACAGTTGTAATACAAATGTGCCTTTTCCACTTCCCTTTTTATCTTTGATGGGGCTCCTGGGAGATACCTTTCATTAGCCAGGAGACACCTTGAGTATATGAAAAATATACTTGAATATTAAAAAATATATATGAAAAAACATATATTAATGCATGAGAATTTAGAGTCCAGACATAAACTCTTACATTTATGTTCAATTTATTTTCAACAAGTGCGCCAAGACTATGCAATGGAGAAAAGATGGGGGAAAAATCATTCTTGAACAAATGTCCTGTAATGATTAAATATGCATATTCAAAAGAAGGAAGTTGTGTCCCTACTTCACACCATACAAAAAGTTAACTCAAAATGAATTGACTGTCTAAACACAACAATTAAAATTACAATACTTAGAAGTAAATTTTGGAGCAAAACATGATGACTTCAGATTATGTGATAGTCCATGTATATGATGCCAAGAATACAAATGACTGAAGAAAGAATAATAAATTGATCTTCAACCAAATTAAAAATTTTGTTCACTAAAGGATATCATAAACACATATCATAAACATCCCACAGAATAGGAAGAATATTTGCATATCATAAAAGTGTTGTTCCAAATGTATGAAAAACTTTTAAAGCTAAGTAACAACAACAAGGTACCAAACAATACAACTTTAAAATAAGTGTAAAGATTTTCACATGCAATTATCCAAAAGAGAGATACAGATGGCCAAAGAGTACATAAAAATTACCAGTGTCATTAGTAATTAGGAAAATTCAACCCAAAGCCACAAGAGATGCTACTTCACACAAATTAGGATGACTAAAATTAAAAAAGGCATAAAATAATAAGTATTGGTGATAATGTGGGGAGAGTAAAACTCACATGCATTGTGCATTGGTTGAGATAAGGATAAATAAAATGTGGTATATATATTCAATTAAGTATTACTCATCAATAAAAAATAAATTTCATAGTACAATTTAAGGAACTTGCAAAGATTATGCTCAGTGAAAGAAACCATTAAAAAAAATCATATACTCTATAATTCAATTTATATTAAATGTACAGAATTGGCAAATCTACAAAGAAAGTAGGTAAATCAATTGTATAGCCCCAAAGGAGATAAGTGGGGATGACTGCTAGTGAGAAAGACTTTTCTTTTGAGGGTGATGAAAATGTTCTAAAATTATGTTCTGTTTATGGCTGCACAACTCTGTGAATATGCTAATAAGCAAAGGATTGTACATTTTGATGAATAAATTTCATGGTATGGGAATTATATTTTAATATTGTTGTTAATTGGGAGTTAGATTTCCTCCTTTAAAATCCTCACACATAATGTTTATTTTATTGCCTTATTGGTATGCCTAGCTTTGTATAAACTACTATACCACACATCAGTTGTCCTTGGCTTCCTTCCAAAATGGGGTGGCATTTACTATCTGGAACCCCAGAGAACTAACTCTGTTTTAATTTGCAAATGTCTAATGAATATAATGATCAAATGTAACATAACATTCTTTGACAAATGAATATTAAGAAATCCCAAATCATTTAGTTCATATACTTAGCTCTCTTTAAAGTTGAGATTTATCTCCTTTTGCATGATACTGTGTGTATAATATTTGGTGTTATGTGTCAGTAGTATTCTGAGATAAGAGTAGTTCAATATTGTTGTTTCAGAACTAGATATAACCTTATTTATAATCAAAAAAATGTGAAGGAAAAAATTTTTAAAAAGTTACAATAGTTTGTATGAATATGTAATACCTACTGTGTGTCAATTTCAAACATCTCTTCCAAGTAAGTATGATCCCTTCTATTTGCAAATGAGGAAACTGAAACTCAGACTTTAACTTATTTGGGCCAAATTATTCCTAGTATGTAGTTGTTCTCATTAGGCCTTTTAATCAAAAATTAAAATTATCTTCATATATAATTTATATTTATGTTCTGGTTTTGCTCATTTTAGGAAGAAAATTAAACACATAATAAATGTCTATTAATTTATAAGGCATGAAACTAGATAGAATATGCAAACCTAAAAATAAATTTCAAAACATTTGCACCAAATTTTTTACTCTGCCTTAAAAAAATTTATGCTTGAGAAACATTAACATTTATGGTTTGCTAAATATACACCAGAATATTTTAAGATTAACTTGGCAATATTTTATTTAATAATGACTTTAAAAATACATAATACTGTCATATTAAATGCCTTTGACAAATTTTGCAAGTCTATACTTCAAGTTATGATTCTAATACATGTCAGAATATTATTTATAGCTTTGAGTAACCTGCTTCAGAATATATTGAGCAATTATATTTACACAGTGTTTTCCTACAATATTTGTTAAAGAGTTGACCCTAGCAAGCACATTTTGCCATAGATTAAAATTCAATATGTATATCTAATTATTCACAAAATAGGAATTAAAATGAAAAGAGTGCTATGCAGGTGCAATGTGATACTATTTACTTTTCAGCTAGTTGTAATTTTGCAGAAAAAAAGGCAAAATTTAATGCTAATTTTGTCTGTCCTTAAAGTTGTTTCATAGTTGACTATGACATATATGAATTTTCACATTTAAGGAAATAACATTTTATGAACTTACAAAAATTTGATGCAATAATTAATATTCCTGATTTAGATTTTATGGAAAACAGATGAATTAAAAGATATATAAATACTGAGATAGCTAAATAAAAAAGATATATTTTACTTTTTTTGATAACACAATTTCTGAGTGAAAGGAGCCTCCACTGATACGTAATTTTTGCACATTTCAACAATAGATGTTTTAATAAAATGGAAAATGTATATAATTTTAAAAGTAAATACTCTTGTTTTATTTTTGGAATAATGTATTATAACTAATAAAATACAGATTTAGAATTAAAAAGGAATTATACCCATCCATGGCTTACTTCATATTTACTACTACTCTTCAAAAGCAAATAGATACCATCTAGCATTATTTTCCCATAACTAAAATGTAAACGGTTTAGCTTATCTATTTCAATTCAACAGAAGATGTTTTATTGCCCAGAACTTATCAGAGATTTTAAAAAATAAGCTCTTTTGTTGTTATCATCTATAAAAATAAAATATATTTAAAAATCAATTGTAAAATTTTGATATTGCAAAATATGGAATAATAAAGGAAAACAGTTCAAAATGTGGAGCACAGAGAAACTAATATGGCATGTCATTGGATGGCCTATAGGCAAGAAAAGAGAGAGAATGGAGAGGACATTATTTTGGGAGATAATGGCCAAAATGTGTATAAAACTGATGAAATAATGTCAAAATTAATGAATCTGTGTGAATTTCAGGCAGAATAGACACAATCATTGTTAAGCTGTTGAAAGCCAAAAAAGAAATGAAAAGCTCAAGGTAGTCAGAGAAAAGACATGTTACACACAGCCTCTGATCTTCCTTCTGACAATGAAGATATTTTCTTCCAGAATACAATTTAGAACATCCTAAATTCTGAAAGAACACTTAGAGTCCACTCATGAAATCATCAGTTCATCAAATTGATGGTTGTAAAATGAAGAAAATGGAAACAATATGAAATAGATTTTAGAAATGTAGTAATAGGACTTAATGAATTATATATGTGTTGGAAGCAAAATAATGAATAAAATAAAATAAAATTCAAGGTACAGTTTTTTTTTTCTTTACTGCTATTGTTTTAACCAAATTGCTGAACTCAATTAATTGGTATGGGTAAGATAAGGGGAGAGTTGGAAAAATCAATAGTTATGTTCAGTTATAATGAGTTAAAGAATCCTATTAGATATCTAAGTAAGCAGATATATATCAGTAGATAGATAAATATTCCTTCCTACCTTCAGTAGGTAGGAAGAATGGTGAGAGAGTTAAATTTAAATATGGTGGTCAGAGTGTTTTCACTGAAGTGGTATTTTGGTAGAATGGAATTTTGTCCTCAATTCTTTACTCCCCTGTAATTGGATTATTCAAGCTCATGTTTTGCCTTGTGACTTTGATGGGCATCCTGCTATGGTGAGATTATATTTTCCAGTTACATTGATGTTGGCTCTGCCATCTGATTTGCTTTGTTTAATGTACTGTGTGATGTATGTAACTATAACTAAAGTGTGATGTGGTTACGGTTTAGCATGTATTACTGATTTCTGCCATAAGAACAAGTCTTCAGTAGCTGATTATTACAGCATGACAAGTGGAAAGGACCTGATCCAATTTGCATCCAGGATATAGGTAGAACTGAATTTAATCAATGCCATTTAGACTCCAGAGAAATCCCCAGATCAGTATATTCATAGGCATGAGAATAAAGGTCTGCTTTTAAATTTTAGGTTGATTTTTTTATGTAAAAATTATTAATAGACTCAGTCTTCTGGAGTTGGAGTGTTACTCTTCTATTACAAACCAAAATATATACCATTGACTTTGCATCTGGGCAGCAAGAAGTGAGAAAATCCTTTAAAGAACATATTAAAATAGCAATGCATACAGCATGATAAAATCTGGTATAATCAGCACCTGTGGTAACCTAGAAGTAAAACATACACTTAAGGTCCTTGGGCAAAGAAGTTTGGAATCAAAATATTAATAGAATTTATTATTTGTTTGGTAGCTTTCCTTATTGAAAACAGGAAAGGGAGAAAAGAGCTCAGAAAAAAACTGTTAGGAATATTTTGAGTGAATAGAGAGATTCTAGAAATCCTAGAACTTTCTGAATTGGAGAGTAAACTATTTACCACCACATGAAAATTTCCCCATAAAATACTGAATTCAGGGAAAAATCCAAATGCAGCCTCAGTATTTGGTTGCATTAGGTGGTGGAGATAAAATGCAGAGTCTCATGGATGCTAAGCAAGAGCACTACCACTGAGACCTCAGCCTCAAATTCAGTCTTAAATTCAGATTTGTGTGATAGTCTTAGGAGTTGCATTAAAAATAAAAGATACTCTTTACCCTTTTAATTGGATATAATTGGCTCTAGAAAGCACAGACATTATCTCATAAAGTCTTTTAGTTGTTAAATTAAATCAAGATAAAATTTTAGATATAATTTTAGCATGTAAAATAGAATCAAACAGGATAGAGTTTTGCTAAGTTGTATTGTCCTATGCATCACCAATTTACATAAAAATACACTGAGCCTATTCAAGACATTAAATAGCTTGAATCTCCAAGAAACAGGTTTAGAGTACTTAGTTTCCCAGGAGTACATATTTCCCAGTACTATTTTTAAATGTTGCAAAATATTATGAAAAAGGAAGGGCACCCAGAAGACAGAAAAAGTCAGATAAGAGAATGGGAAAATATAAGTGAGCAGAATGTAAAATTAAACAAGGAGAAGGAGACCTCATAATATTAGACACACTATAAGGCTACATCACAAAACTGGTCTAATGAGATTTCAGAATTATCATGAATAGTTACTTCGAAATCCCTCCTTTCGTTTGCATTTTTGAATGAGAGTGTTCAATGCTGCAGTCTTCTCTATTGTGTATTAGATGTGGTGTGGCAACATACAATTTTTGTTTTGTTTCATATATCTTTGGATCAGGAAGGTCCAAGTCTGAAAAAGATCACTAAGCAGTTCATTTGAATAGATTATTAGAAGTTCTATTGAATACATCATTATGCAGTGCAACATAAGATACTCATTTTGAGCAATATTAGATTAGTGATGTATGTCTTTAAACTACTTGTAGAAAGAGGTTCCTTGTATAAGAAACATCAAGTCCCTAGGTCCTAACATAAAAGCATGTCTTTATTTGCAAGAATTCTAAGTAGCTAGTTTGGATTAAGCAAGAGAATTGCTAGGAGATGAAGACAAGGAGACTCACCAATCACAGTGCAAAGTTTTATACAGCTCTTTGCAATAATATCAGTTTTCACCTAAACAGAAATGAAAAACAAAAATAAAACCAAAGGGCTTTAAAGAACATTAACATGGTATAAGTTGTCTTTTAAGTCATCTTCTTCTACTTCAATTTGATGGGCTATAGAGTACAACTGAAGAATCCAGGTGACTAATAATAATCCAGGCAAGAGTTGAAAGTAATAGTGACTAGTGAAAATTGATGAGAAGTGATTTGATATGGGGTATATTGTGACGGTTAAGCTTTCATGATTTCTTCATGGATTTATTTAAGATATGCAAGAAATAAAACAGTGAAGGATAGTAGCAAGATGTTATATTTTAGATATTAGGTATCCCCTAAAATCTCATATACGTGAGACAATCCAAGAACATTCAGAGGTGAAATGATTGAGTTATGAGTGCCTTAACCTAATCAGTGAATTAATCCACTGAAGGGATTAAATGAGTGGTAACTGAAGGCAGATAGTATATGGCAGGAGGATGTACAGTCATTAGGGGCATGCCTTTAGGGTATATATTTGTATTTGGCAAATGGAGTCTCTCTCTCTCTCTCTGCCTGCTGATCATCATGTGAGCTGCTTCCCTCTTCCACACTCTTCCACCATGATGATGTGCCTTACTTCAAGCCCTGGAGCCAGCTGTCTGTTGACTGAGACCTCTGAAACCATGAGACCCTAAATAAATTTTTCCTCTCCATAATTGTTCCTGTCAGGTCTTTTAGTCACAGCAGCAAAAAGGTCACTAAAGCACAAGAGTTTTGTACTAATTCAAAATATAGAGTTGTCAATAATGAAATTAAGGATGAAAAACCACAAGAGGAGCTTTAATTTGTATGTGTGTATGAATATGTGTATATATGTATGAATGCATGTTTGTATTTTTGTGGGATGGAGTTAATTTGCAGGAATATGTTTCTTTGTACTGTGAGTCATCTGTTTGATATCCATGAAAAATATTGAAGAAGTTCTTTGACATATCTGTTTGGAATCTAGGTGAAACAACTGAGATGGAAATGCATATTTTTAAGAGACATCTTTAGATACTATTTGAAACTATAAGACTGAATTAGGATCATCATTGATAAGTAAGCAATGAACTCTGGAGCAAAAGTTAAGGAAAAAATTTTTAAGTGCAAATAGGTTTTAAGTCAACAAATTAAATAGGAGGAAATATCAATATTAAGTTGCAATAGACACTAATTGAAGAAAATATTTTAAGAGAAAAAGATAATGTGCTGATTCAAAAGCTCTTCATACATTGGATAAGATGAATAAAAAATAAGCTCTGTTGGATTTATCTATGTTTGTCAATGACTATGGTTTTATTGGTTTGATGTGACATGATTAGGGTGGCAGTTTTTTCCAACTATATACAAAAGGGACACAGGACTTGAAGGTTTCAGTGAGGATGTAATTATAGTTATTTAGAATAAATTTAATCCATCTAAAAATTAGATTAAGAAGGTGATTGGCATAGAGAAAAAGTATTATGATCTATGGAGTATAGGTCCATTTGACTTAGGCTTAACATTTTAGTTGTTTGTTTCTGATAATATGAGATGAGATAGCATGATAGCAGATGATAGAAAAGTGCAAAACAATTAAAAATATGATTACTATGTGTAATGTGATATCTTGCATGGGATCCTGGAAGAAAATAAGAGAAAACAGGCATTAGGTAAAAATTAAAGGAATCTGAACAAAGTGGGGCAATTTAATATAAATATATGGATATTGGCTCATTAATTGGCTTATTAATTAAAACAAATATACCAACTAATATAATATATTAATTACACTGGGACTCAGTTTAGGGACTATGGGGGCAAAGTACTATTATTGAAATTTTTCTTTAAATCTAAAGCATTGTGAATTTTTTTCTTTCTATCTTTTCTGCCACTTCCTATTTTTAGAGCTATGAAGAATTCAGGGTCTGTGTCCTATTTTCTATTTTATGGCAATCCCTTGTAGATGTCATCACTCTTCAGTATTTAAGTATCACCACTATACTGAGGATCAAAATCATAAGGCCAATCAGGACCTTTCCTCTGAAATGCACAGAGGTACTATCAAACAGCCCTACTCACTTCTCAACTTGACAGTCCCATTGTCTCATATGGTTGTATTCAACCAGCACTGAGTCCTGGCATCGTCTCACATGGAAATTGATCCATACTCATCTTCCCCAGTTCCTTTGAATGATAACTTGATTTCTCCAGTTTCCTAAAGAAAATATTCAGGATTTTCCTTGACTCATCTTTGTGTCTTACATACAACATTCTGATGTTAGGAAGTTCTGTTGCTGTGTACTTTTGAATATAAAAGCTAAGTCTTATTTCGGGGTAACCATTCTGATCTATAAGGCATCACCACCCTTTCCGCAAATATCCTAATATCTGTCAAATTGATTTTCCTTTTATCTTTACCATCTATTCCTCAGTCATACTAATCCCGTTAAAACATAACTGAGGCACATTCACTCTTTTGCTCAGATACCTCCAGTAGCTTCTGCTTGGAGCTTCATACATAAATAAATAAATAAACATATATTTATTTATTTATTTTTCACTGTGAAGTGAAGAATAATATACCTTCAGTAGATGGAATGGAATTTTGACAAGAGCTTTTAAATTTTTTTAGGGGGAATTCTACTTTAAAGTGAAGCAATTTTTGGATATTAATGGGATTATATCTTTCTTTCCTTTCCAAGGCCCAAATCGATTAAGAAATAAATACAAGTGTGAGAAAAATAGACATAAAACATCAGCTTTATATATAATAAGTTAATTGGAGAATTTTTTCTAAATTCACAGGATAAAAGCAATATTCTCTTACTGCCCCTGACTGGATTTGGGGACAGAGCACTCAAAAAAGATTGGGACTTAAATGAAGACAGCAAAATCAGTATTGCTGCTTCCAGTTCTTCTGAATAAGAGAGAAAAAGAAGATAATGAATTGCCTAGGTTGATAAATAAGATTTGCCAATAAGGAAACTGATTCCTTCTTGGGGATCAGAAGTGCTGTTCTAATATTGATGCTTCCTCTTAGAAGCATGAAGATAAAAGAAGCTCTCTTCCTAGCAGAAATGTTTAGAGAACAAAGGAAACCAGTGGTACACATTAGATTGATATGATTGCAGGACAAAAATTCTCAGATAGATTGAGAGAAGATGGGGTACAAAGCATAAATGAAGGCCTGAATTAATATAGCACAGCTGCAAGTAGGTTGTTAGATTTGGTGAAAGTGAGAAGGGGGAATTCATCTCTGTTTGATTCAATCTTCTAATTAAAACAGGCAATGAAAACAGCCATTCAGAGTGGATAGGCAGGTTTGTGGAAAGAAAAAATGGATAAGAATCATAAGGGGAAGTGATGAATAAAACGTACTAGGGGAATATAAAAAGGAATTCTGTGTAGTTAAGAGGCCTTTTGAAATGTGTGTTCATTAATTTCAAATGAGACTTGTCAGCATTTTATGTGATTTTAAAAAATTCCTGAACAATATTACTCCTTATATAAATTTGCAGAATAGGCAGACATTATAAGCAGTGTTGCTGTTTTACTTGAGAATTATGGGGAGAGAGAGGGACAAAAGGTTTAAGGGTTTTTGCAAGTAAATTATTAAAATAATGGTCCACATAAATTAGGTTGCATAGGAGTGAAGTAAAAATGTGAGAGTAAGTGGAGTTGGTGAAGCATAGAAATTAATATCAAAGGATTGAAGATTATAACATGGTTAAAGAATTGTCACAATAACAAGGAGAAAACTGCTGGTCACTGAGAATGGTAAGCTTCAAAAAGAAGCTTTATAGATATTGATGATAAAAAGGGCATGATTATTTATTTCTGAAGTTTGTAGATAGAAAAAAATATGATCAAAAATGAGATGTTGAGGTGATTAAATTACATAGAATGGAAGACTATATCTACTCAAATGTGGATGTCATTAACAACAACACAGAGAATAATCTAAATACTAAAATATGCATTAATAAAGAACTACAGTGACCATAATTTATAAGTTGTTAGTCACAGGACAATATCATCTAAAATGAGGATAACATCACATGAAACTTGGTATCACATAAAGTTATAGACCTCAAAGAAGCTAGTGAAAATTTGTTTATGAAACAATAATGAAAACCATGAAGACAATAACTTGTTTTGATTTGCACTGGTGAGAATATCAAGAACAATGATGAAGAATAGGGTCAAGATGGCAGATGAGAGTAAGGCAGCATTTCTCCTAGCTTGGCAACCCAGAACTCAAACTCCAAGAAAACTATGCTTCCTGAGGCTTAGAGTGAAAAATCCTGACACTAAGGGGCAGTCTGCCCTAGCTGAATCAGAAACTGTTTGACTCATTAATCAGATCTAAAAGAACCTTTTGACTAGATTTATCAATTGTCCATGGAGAGCCAATCCAAGAGCCATCTTGGACTGTAGCTCAGCAGAGCCTATGGAAACAGGAAACCCAGATCTGTGAGTTTGTAGCTAGATCTTCTTGGGCTTGTCTGAGCCTAGTAAAACCTGTGGAAAGTCAGAAACTGGGAGAATTTTGCCCTAGAGAATACAAGTTAGGCTTGAGAGAGCAGGTCTCTCCCCAGCTCTGTGAGTCCTGTGGTTAAGAGGGACTAAGAGGTCCAGCTATATCGAGTCAGAAAGTTGGAATGAAGGATGAAAGCATTTTTGTCTCAGGTCAACAATCCAGCTGGCCCAGCACCCACTGGGTTCCTGGGGCCCACCTGGGCCCCACCGACTGTGTCCCTGCACTAGCTGGATCCCCAGCTTCCTCCCCAGTATGGCATCCACTGGTCACCAGATCCCCAGGATCTGCCAGATCTGCACTAGTCTGGCACACATGAGGGTCCTCTGGCCCCCTAGTCCCCAGTCTCCTAACCCCTGGCCCCTGGCCTGGCCCACCACTACACTGACTAGACCCACAGTGTAGCCATTAGCCCATAGCTCTGCATGCCAGCTGCTGCTTTTCAGCCAGACCTGTTTGGCCCAGCATACAGCTTCACTGCCAGCCAAAAAGGACCCAGCTCCCAGGCCTGACACAACTGGGAGGCCCCAACTTGTAACACATGTCACATCACTACAAGACCCACTTGATTCAGCACATAGTTTCATGGCAGTGCCTGGTCCTGATCCATCTATCCCCTAGCTGCTTTGCTACCTGCCCACAACCCAGCTTCCCTGGAACACCACTTTGCCCCCATTCCTGCAGCCCAACCTGCCCACACTAATCTCCTAAGAAGGGAAATTGGGAAGTCTCAAACCCCCAAACTTCAACCTGTTGAGCAACACAATAAAAAGGAAGGATGCACAAACCAGGGCCCATATTCCCATGCTTAGATCATACCTCAAGAAGAAACAAAAAGAAAATCAGGTTGCACAGGCAGTGACCACATATACTCACTATTTTTTTCCACCGCAGTGGATACAGTTTCTTAATTTCTTAACATTTCACCAAGATTGTTGTTGTTGTTTGTTGTAGTTGTAGTTCTGCTTTGCTTTATGTTCTTAGTTTTCTATATTGGGTTTTTGTTTTACTTGAACGTGTACTGACTGATTCAAGGACTTCTATACATATTTATATTAGTTTCTCTCAATTTCTAGCCTTTTTTCTTTTTTATTGTTGTTTTTATTTATTTGTTTTGAGCATGCTCTGTATTTTGAGGGCTAAGGTTTCTGATTAGCTTATTTTGATTTTTTTTTGTATCATCTTTGTCAATACTCTATCTCCCTTGTCTCCCACTCTCTCTTCTCTAATCCTGACATCAAAATTCCATTCTCTCTCCCCTCCTTTATATTCTTTTATTTTTCTTCCACCTTCAAATTAACAATATATCCTGTTATCACTGCATCTGCTCTATTCACCTTTTGAAATTGCAAACACTTTTCCACCCTCCTATCTCTTCTTTCCACATAGTCAACTGTATCTTTCATAATTCTTAATACTAATTGAGATATATAATGTCTATACCTACCACTAATGTCATAGCAATAGTTAATACAGCAGAAGTCATAGACAATACCTGTTGTTTGATTTTAAGCCAGACATACTGCATGATTATTTACTGTATTAATTGATGGAAATTGCTGATCTTGCTGTCCCTACATATCATACCAATTAACAATAGATATCAAAATAGTAATTAAGGACCTAGTTTACTGTTAAACAGTGTTTGCAAATATTGTTGCTATCCTTGGGCTCCCCTCCCCCATCTCTGAGATACTAGTAACATAGAAGAACACTATAAACTTATAAGGCAGAAACTCCACAACATCAAATTCACCCAGATAGATTGGTAGAAACACAAACAATATGAAACCCAAGGGAATAAACCATCTTGAATAACACAGAATACCTCAACAGTAGACTCCATTGATACAACAGTGGAGAAAATGTCAGAAATGGAATTCAGAAAGTTCATGGATAAACTGATCTACAAGGTAAAAGATGATGTAAGAAATAAAATCATAGAGAAAATAGAAGAAGTGAAATATTGTTTCAGTAAGGAGATAGAGAGATCTTGAAGAATCAGTGAGGAATCTTCAAAATGAAGTAATCAATAAACCTAATTAAAAATTCAATGGAAAACATCACTAACAAACTATAGCATTTGGAAGACAGTTTCAAGCAACAAAGACAAAATAAAATATATAATCTAGAAAATAAAATTGACTATGGGGAAAAGATGTTAAGAGACCATGAATAGAACTTCCAAGAAATCTGGGATAACATAAAAAGACCAAACTAAGATATATTGGTATAGATGAATGCTCACAGATACAAACCAAAGAAATGCACAGTATTTTCAATGAAATGATATCAGAAAATTCCCCAAACCTTAAGAATAAAATATAAAATCAAATACAGGAGGCTTGCAGGACCCCAAATATATAAAATTACAACAGAAGCATATTATTATGAAACAAAGCATATTAAACAAAGCATATTATTATTACAACAAAGCATATTATTATGAAAGTGCCTAACACAGAGTGCCTAACCCAGAGAATAAGGATAAAATTTTAAAGGCTGTCAGAGAAATGCAACAGGTAATATTTTGAGGAAAACTAATTCAGATCTCAGTTTATATCTCAGACCATCAAAGATAGAAGGTCATGGAATAAACAGTACCAAGCTCTGAAAGAAAATGGATGCCAGCCAAGAATACCATAACCAGCAAAATTAATCTTCAGAATTGACAATAAAATAAAAACTTTTCATGATAAACAAAAGTTAAAAGTTCACAACTAGAAAACCTGTACTACAAAACATACTCAATAAAATATTCCATAAAGAATAAATAAAAAAATAAAAGTGGAAATCAGCAAAGGAAGGAACTACACTAGGAAAATAGTCAAACAAAAGAAAAATTTAATTTTAATTTAAATTAAAAACCAGAAATAAATCAAAATGACAGGGAATAAGAATTATTTCTTAATAATATCATTGAATGTAAATGACCAAAACTTACCAATCAAAAGCCATAGACTGGCAGACTGGATTAAAAAACAAGACACAAGAATATGCTATCTCCAAGAGACTCACCTCATAAGCAAATATAACCACAGCCTGAAGGCAAAAGATTGGGAAAAAAACATATTCACATGGATCTTGAAAACAAGCAAGGGTTTCTATCCTCAAATCAAATAAAGTGGACTTCAAACCAAAGTTAATAAGAAGGGACCAAGAAGGTCATTTCATACTCCCTAAGAGAATTTTACATCAACAAGATATAACAATCATAAATATTTAATCCCCAAACAGTGGAGCACCTACACACATAAAAAAAAAAAAAAAAAAAAAAAAAAAAACTTCTCAATTTTAAGAATCAAATGGACCACAACATAATACTGAATGACATTAATATGCCTCTCTCATCACTAGATAAAGAAGCTATAGAATTAATGAATATGATGAATTATTTAGACTTAACAGACATATATAGAATATTTCATCCATCAATGACTGAATATACTTCCTTCTTATCAGCACATGGCTCATTCTCTAAAATAGACCATATCTTTGGCCACAAAGCAATTTTTAGCAAACACAAAAAATAGAGATAATACTTTCCATTCTATCTGACCATAATGGAATAAAATTAAAAATCAATGATAAAATAAAAAATAGAAGTTACTCTAATGCCTAGAGACTAAATAACATGCTATTGAATGACCAATAAATAGTAGAAGCAATCAATAATGAAACAAAACAAAACAAAAAACACTGAGGTAAATGAGAATAGCAACAAAAACTACCAAAATCTCTGGGACACTGAGGTTTCTAAGAGGAAACCTCATTGCTCTGTGCCCATTCTTTAAAAGAACGGAAAGTCACCAAATAAATCACATAACATCTCAAAACCCTCAAAAATGAACACATCAACACTATAAGCAATAGAAGAGAAGAAATAATTAAAATCAGAGCCAATATCAATAAAATTGAAATGAAAAATCAATTCAAAAAATAGATAAAAAAATGTTGGTTCTCTGAGACTATAAATAAAATTGATAAACCCTTAGCCAAACTAATGAATAAAAAGAGAAAACTCAAATCACTAGATCATGATGAAAAAGGATCTATCACCACAGACACTATTAAAATACAGATAATTAAAAACTACTTTGAAAATCTATATTCTCATAGAACATCATAAAGATATTGACAAATTTCTAGAGACATATAATCTATGCAAATTAAAACAGGAGGAAATAGAAAATTTAAACAGATCAATTTCAGGCAATGAAAATGAAGATGCCATTAATACCTACCAACACAGTAAAGCCCAGGACCAGAGAGATTCTCAGCTGAGTTCCACCAGACCTTCAGAGAACTTGCACCAGTACTCTTCTAATTATTTCATGAAATAGAAAAGGAGGGAACCCTTGCAAATTCATTCTATGAAGCTAGTATCACCCTCATACCAAAACTACACAGAGACACATCAAGGGTAGAAAACTTCATAACCAATATCCCAAAAAAAAGTTATTAATAAAATCCTGGCAAACTGCATAAAAAACATATTAAAAAGATAGTGCACCATGATCAAGTGGGGCTTATTCCAGGGATGCAAGATTGGTTCAACCTATGGAAATCGATAAATGTAATTCATCACATCAGTAGTCTTAAAGACAAGAATTACATGATTATCTCAATAAATGCAGAAAAAGCATTTGACAAAAGACAGTACCTATTCATGTTCAAAACACTAGAAAAACTAGGGAAAGTAGGAACAAACTTCAACACTGTAAAAGCTATATATGTTAAACCAAAGGTCAACATAATTCTAAATGAAACACAAAATGAAAGCATTCCCTCTAAAAACCCAAACAAGATAGGAATGTACTCAGTTACCATTTCTATTCAACATAGTCCTCGAAACCCTAGCCAGAGCATATAGACAAGAGAAAGAAATTAATGGGATATGAATAGGAAAAGAAGAGCTCAAACTATCCCTACTTGCCAAGGATATAATTCAATATTTAGAAGACCCCAAAATCTCCATCAAAAAGCTTCTTGAACTTATAAACAAATTCAGCAAAGAAGAAGGATATAAAATTAACACCCATAAATCAACTGCATTGCTATACACCAATGATAAATTAGCTGAAAAAGAAATTAGAAAAACTGTCCCATTCAAAATAGCCTCAAAAAAAAAGAAAAAGAAAAAGAAAAAGGAAAAAGAAAAACTCAAGAATCAATCTAACAAAAGAAGTGAAAGACCTCTACAATGAAAGACCTTCTACTAAAGAAGGAAATTGAAGAAGACCACAGAAAATGGAATGATATCCCATGTTCTAGAATAGGCAGAATTAAAATTGTCAAAATAGCCATACTGCAAAAGCACTGTAAGTATTTAATGCAATTTCCATTAAAATTCCAATGACGTCTTCCTAGAAAAGCAATCATGAAATTCATTTGGAAAAATAAAGGGCCCAGAATGGCGAACACAATTTTTAGTGAGAAAAGTAAGCTGGAGGTAAATACAACAAAACAACACTTATGGCACTTAAGAATCAAGTCATAAAGCCTGATCCCCAAAATAATATGTCATCAGTACATGTAATAAGTAACATGTTTGATCATATATACTATGTAAGTCACTCTTGTAGCATATTTGTATTAAATTAGTTAATGTCCCAAGAAATCATTGAAATCATGTATATGCAAATGAATAGTCTGAAGCAGAGAGTAAACTTTTCAAAAGCACATGTTTAGCTTAGGGTTGAATTATATTTCATCCTCAGCAGTCTAGGTTTAGGTACACAATTTATTTAAACCCAATATTGTTAGTCAGCTAGAGGAAAATAAAAGGTATACTGAAAAACGTAAAAATAATTATTCCACAAATGGAAACAGTAAGCAATATTAACTGTCTCTAGCCTAGCTATGGATGAAGAATTTAAAAAACAAATATCTGAGAATTTTTAACCATCCATCATGGGAATTTTGACCCTGACTATCAGATACTGTTTGGCTCACAAGCCATAAGCTCATTTTTTTTTTTAAATTTTATAAGTTTCTTGGAATGATAATAAATACTTGGAGGAATTAGTAAGAAACAAAACTCATATGGGAAGGAAAGGATTCTCAAATAGTTATCAAGACAAAACTAACAGTACATGTATTGAAAACAATTTTTTAAAAACAAAGAAGGAAGAGATTATTCATTTTAAGTGATTGTCACCAGAAATAATAAACCCCATTTTTATATTTGCAATGATTTACAATATGATATGACAATGAAATTACAATATTAGACTATAAAATATTTGGCAGAAAATAAATCTGTTTTAGATAAAAATATATCAAAACTATGATTAAGAAAAAAGGAGTTGTAAGCAATGGCAAAAATTTAAAAATCAAATATTTCTAGAAATATTCTTGAAATTGTGTGTGTTTCAATTCTTGAAATTGTGCATCTGTGTGTTAAGGTTAAAAATACAATGAATGATCTAGACAGGTGCTATTAATTGGAGAATTACTTCAAAGTAAAATTAAAGATATTACCCAGAATGTGTCTAGGAGAAAACCATTAACAATGTAAAAAATTAAGTGAGAGTAAAATAAGAGTATGACATTAAATCAGTCCTGGAAGATGATGATACAGATAATGGTACAGATAGTTGACAAAGTCTACGGACTTTGTCTAAATTAGTAATACAATAAACATATAATTCACAAAGCCCTTCAAGTCCTAAACAGGATCAAAATAAGCCTACAACTAACAATATTGTCAGGAAACTGTTTCATAATTAAGACCAAAGAAAATTTTAAAAGAAATAAGAAGAAAAGTACAATATTAGACTATAAAATATTTGAGGTATAAAAATATAAAAACTACAATATTAGACTACAAAAAATGAAAACTAATATCCAAACAGCAAATGTTGAAGTTGGAGGATAAGGAAAGTTATCTTCAAAATGCCGAGAGAAACGAATTTCATATTAAAACTCTAACGTAGACAAATTCACCACCAAAATCATCTGACTAGAAGAACTGTAGTCTAATAAAATTAGATTTAAATTTAAAATTTTATTAGGAAATAATCTGGTCTCTGTATAATATTAAAATATTTAATTTATCTTACAGATATAATGCTTTAGGACTGTTCATATGTAATAAGCTAATTTCAAATTAAATAATACTAGAATTAACAATTAATTAACAGAATTAACAGAGACGACTTCAACAACAACTGTTGTCATGGAGTCTTAGTTTCTTACTTAAACTGTACTTAATACTTTTTATTGTTTTCAAGAAAAAACACCTACAAGAAATATGGATTTTGTGATTTTTGGAAATATATGGGAGACTTGATAAATCCAACTTCCTAGGGAATAATTAATTATACGCAAGTTTGTATATAATTGGGAGTTAACATAAAGAAAAATAGTATGTATGTGTGTATGTGCATATATGTATATATTTATATATATGTGTGTGTGTGTATTTGAGGATTAAAATTAACATTATTATCTTACATAAAAATAGTAAATCCATCAATTCAAAAATGCAAATTATTTCATGCATATATTTAATACCCAAACAAGTCTAACAAATATTAAACAATCAAAATCATATATTGAATATATTCTCTAACAAAGTATAACCAATTTATAAAGAAATTCTGGAAAGAAAAAAAATTTCTAAATACAGAAAACAATGCTTCTAAGAAATTAATTATTAAGGTGAGCATCATAACAGATATTAGAAAATACAAAGTAAAAGTGAAAACAATACTTTTCACAATGGACAAGTTGCAATGAAAGAAATATTTAAAGGTAGTATTTGAGTTATAAATGCCTTTATTTAAAAATAATAAGATTAAATGTTGATGGATATAAAACTCAAGTGACAATGGAGATGCATTTCTCAGGAATCATTCAAGTGAATCTGCAGTATGGAGAGCTGTTAACTGGATAGACTCCAGCTGCTGCTCTGTTGAGTCTGTCAGTCACTGCATGCATGTCAAGGATACATTATCCCTGTGCCTCTCACAGATCATGACTGAGCACAGCAGGGACACTGGAGCTGGGCCATCCCTGCCCATGTCATTCCTTCACAGCAAGGGAAACTCTAACAGGCAATTTCTACTTTTGAGATCTCCTTTCACCTGGCCCATCTGAGACTTCCACCCAATTCTCCAACCATGTCTCTCAGTTCCCAGATGGCAATGCTGAATTATGGTTTGATGCTCTTACAGCCTACCTTTACTTCATATCCCCTTTATCCCAGGCAGGAGTGGCTACATAATAACTAGCAAAGATAATTTATTCTGATGAGCAGGAGGAGGTGGTATAGCTTTTACACAGGGAGGCAAAGAGAAACACCTTTGAATCTTATGAAATTCATTTGGCTCCCTTTGGTATTCACTTGCTCAACTGTAGCAGTAAATGGATTGTGCAAGAGGCCTGGGAGTAGTATAAATAACGAGACTTATTTTTCTAATGAATAAGAATTTGAGCCAGACCACTAAGTGGGAGATCAAGAACATAATTAAGGAGGGAGACAATGACTTCAACAACTGTTGTCATGGAGGCTTAATTCCTTATTTAAATTGTACATAATACTTTTTTTAAAAAAAGAAAAAAGACCCATGAGAAATATGGACTTTCTGATTTTTGGAAATATCTAGGAAAAAACATCTGTGTCATGTGGGGGATGGATTACGGTGGCATGGGAGGAGACCACTCATGCTTTTCTCCAGACACACTTGCTAAGAGGAGTGTAGTTGGCAGACAACTTCCTTATCTCATGTTCATATCCATAACAGTGTTCCCTTCAAAGCCATGCTCCCCTGGATATGGCAGTGGTATAAGGACTGGGCTATTCTTGCCCAGCCTGGAATTCCTCTTAGGGCAATCTATGTTCTGAGGCTCTCTGTCATCCTGCTTGAGACATTTTCAAAACTGCACTTCAGTCTGAAGCTCTTCTTACCCAGTATTCTTCCTGCCCACTCTTTGCACAGATGCCAGATCTGTATCATGGTCTGAAGGCCCTCTCTGATCCTGTCCTCACTTGATAGTCATAGGTGTTTCCTCAGAGTAGATACTGAATATAAAATGCTATCTTGAAAACTGCTTCTGAGAAGAACCCGACTTAAAAACACATCAAGAAGTCAAAACAAAACAACTAAAAAGAACAGAACATATCCAAAGAAATAAAAAGTAGAAATTAATAAAATAGAATTCCAAGTTGAAATAAAAGGGATCACCAAAACCAAATGTATTTCTTGAAAGTGTTATCAAAACTGATGATCTACAGTTAAGACTTATGAAAGAAAAACAGACTATACACAAGTAAACTATGAAAGAAAATCAACCACAGTACTATTAAACATTGGTCTTTATTTATAATTCTACATTATGAGGTCAACTTATTAAGCAAGAGAAGGCAACTAATGTTCATCCAGTTTGGGGATTCATCATTCAAAAAATATTCTCAGAAATAGGAAAAATTGTTCTTAGAGTTAGTAGCCATTAGGTAAGTAACTATGATATATGGTATAGCAAGAAAAGTTGGACAGATCAGTAAAAGAATAGGTATGTCATGGTCATAGCAGGAGATGGTCAGTTCTTCAGTGTACCTCAAAAGATAAAGAGGAAGAAAAAGGAAAAATAAGACACAGAAGCAATGAAGTATGGTGGCTTCTATTATTGCCACCCATTATCTCTGCCTTCTGTTATTCAATCCCTTGAATAATTCCCTCTCCTTGAATATGAGCTGAAGCAATAAACTATTTTCTAATAAATAGATGAAGATAGTCTTCATGGAATGCCATTTCCATAATTATGTTAAAAAGATTATGACTTTCATCTCAGTAGTCTCTTTCCCCACCCCTCTTCATTTCTCCTTTTTGTTTTCATCTTCATTTTCCTCCTCCTATTCCTTCCGCATGTCTCTCTTTCTCTTTCTCTTTTTTTTTGGTACTGAGGATTAAACTCAGGAGTACTCAACCACTGAGCCCCATCCTCAGTCCCATTTTTGGTGTGTTATTTAGGGACAGGGACTCCCTGAGTTGCTTAGCACCTTGCAATTGCTGAGGCTGGCTTTGAACTCACAATTCTCCTGTCTCAGCCTCCCAAAGTACTGGGATTACAGGCATGTGCTACCATGCCCGGCTTTTCTTTCTTTTTTTAGTTCGTTTTTTTTCCTTATTCTTCACTGGCTCAATTTCAAAAACTCACAAGAACTGAATTATTCCAACAATCAGTAAAAGGTCTTAGAAGTGGATTCTTCCCCTATTCAACCTTGAGATGATTTGGGCCTGCCCTGGTTGACACCTTGGATAAGTCTAGTGAGAGACTTCAAGCTAGAACACACTGAGCTAAGCCATGACCTTATTCCTGACTTCCAGAAACTCTAAGGCTGGTGTTTTAAGAAGGTAATTTTGGAATTTTTTTTTTACAAACCAATATATAACTCTTTATTATTTATTTTAATTTTTTTAAACAAAAAAATTACTGAAAACTTTATATATATGACAACTTAGTTAAAAATAGAAAAACGTCTGGAACTAAAGATACAATCTAAAAAATTTGTCCTGAGAAAAAAGGAAAATACAAAGAAAAGAACTCCTTATTTATCCTATAAAATACTACAGAAATGTATTCAGTGGTTAGGAGCATTTACATTAATGATATGACATATATAAGACCAAATTGATAAAAAATATCATAAAATAATTTTAATGTATTGGGCTATTTGTTTTCAAAGAATATTAAATAGTGCCAATCAACTTTGTTTATCACTTAGATTTGTGTCAAAGTAACTTTTTCACTTAGATTTGTGTCAAAGTATTTTACCTTATCCCTTCTTCAGTACTAATTGTATTATGAATTGACAAGTGAATTTCTAGACATTTAACATTATAATTGAGGGCTGTATGTTACATAAATCAATTTGAATTGCCCATTTGAAATTATTGCATTTATAAATCTGTCCAACACCATATAAAAACTTAGAAATATGCTAGGCATTTAATTATAGTAGGTGTATTGGGTATATCCAAAAAGATTTGTGTTTGATTATGATCAGAATATTTAAACCAAATCAGAACATTTAAACCAAAGCAAAATAGAAAAATGTTTTGAATGATTTATAGATTTTTTTTTGTAAAATGAGCATTTTTTAAGAATATACTAATTATTCTGAGGAATAGCAATTAAGTATGCCAGTTATTCAGGTGAGATTTTAACAGAATGCAGACATTGATAATGAAAGATGAAGTAATAAGATTACAGTTGTTTTTACATATCAATGAAGATAATACAAAGTTTCACTAAATGAAAGGTCATTTAAGAGAAATAAACCAAATGTATATTTTAGCACTGGGGAATAGGTTTCTGAAAAGATAATTTATTGAGTAGAAAGAATGTAATAATGAATTATAGAAACATACACTTTGATAATATAAAGTAAAACATTATAATAATCATATGGATTTAAGTGAAAATTAAAAGGAAATTTTATGTTTTATTTTCTTATTCTAACCTAATTGTACTTAACTGGGTTAATTTTGTCCCAGAAAATGTTTAGCAGTGCCTGTAGAGAAACTTTGCTTTGTTTTTCAAAACTGGAGATTCTGCTATGAACATGCAGGATGGTCTCACATGTCATTGAACAGCCTGGCAAAAATATTACTAGTACCTCTCTGGATAAGGCCTCCTTTTACCCCTTTCCTGACATGGTTTTATTAACAGTATATTTTGTATTTCCACTTTTAAGGAATTCCCAGTCTCTTTGCTGAGCTCCAGATTCCATTTATCCCACCATCTGCTTGGTGGGATAATCAACAGTCTTCCCTGTTGATTGTCAAAGGCATTTAAACTTGTCATCTCTCTATCTGAATTCCTGTTCATATTCTCTGGTTTACCAATAATCATCCAATTGAAAATTCAGAAATATGTAGATGTCTGACATATTTCATCTACCAGTTTCCACTTCTAATGCATCATATGGTTTTATTAATCATAGCACTTGGTAGATTTCAAATCTAACAGTCTTGCTTCATGTCACCAGCTACTATGCTACACTCAGCTGTGCCTTTGTCCTTTTCTGAGACAGTCAAATAGACATGCTATGTACATACAAATTGCACACTCACAACAAATTGCACACTCACACTGGATTATCTTTTCAAATGAAAGCACGATACTGTTATTCTTTGCCTGAGGCCATTTAATGATAAAATCCCTGTCCTGCCTCACAAACCCCTGCAATATTTGGCCATCTTTTCTGACTGGGCTCATTTTGCAACACTGTTTACTGAGTGCTCCCTGCTTCAAAGAATCTCATACTCACCATATCCAGTCTGCATCTTACGTGATTTTTGCCATTTGCTTTCTTATTCTTTCTTTATATAGTAATATGTATTTATATTGTATATTCAAATAATAGCTATCTTCAGGATTATATCCTATGGAGATATCAAATTTCTTTATGATCAGTATTCAATAGATCAATAGACAATTCATAATCCTTGTCATATCATCATGGTAGTGGCTGAATTGTGTGTGCATGTGTATGAATATTAATATTGGACTAGTAATGCACCCCAACTCCTAGAATATTACCATCTATGTAATAAATATTTTAAAACATTTGATGAGTGGGTAATGAATATAATTATCCCTAAGTTATATTGGTTGAGTAAAGGTTAATTCAAATAGAAAGACAAAAATACATTTAATAGCAGGGCCCAAGTTCCCAGCACATGAATGAACCCTTGAAGGACACATGCAAACCACATCTAAAAGCCATAGTACCTAGGATCCAGCAATCAGACTCTTGGGTATATTCTGGGTATATTTTCAAAGACAATGAAATGAGTATTTTGAACAGTATCTCTACTTCCTTGTTCAATGCAGAATTATTAGATTAATTCCTTATTAACATACAGAATTAATTTAAGTGTCTATTGATGCACTAATGGATGAATAAAGAAAATATGTATGCGTTTGTATGTATATAATTCAATGTAATATTTTTCAGTTTTAGAAAGAAATCTTGTAATTGCAACAAGATGAACAGATCAGAAGGACATTAGGCTAAGTTTTAAAAAGGCAGACATGAAGACAACTACCACATGATCTCACTTACATGTGGAGTTTTTAAGAGTTCAATTACTAGAAACAGATAAGAAAGGTGATTGCCAGGGGCTCTGAGGTATGGGAAAGGGGAAGACATTGGTCAAAGGGTACAATGTTTATGATATGCATAATGAAAAAGTACTTAAAATCTAATATAGAGAATGATAACTAAAGTTAATAATACTGTTTCTTACACATGAAATTTACCAAGGGATAGATCTTCAGTGTTCTCACTGTGCACATGTACAATAAGTCACAATACAAGTGAGTGCATAACATGTTAATTAGCTTGATTGTGAGAAACTTTCCATGATGTATATGTATATCACAATATCACATTGTACACCTTAAATATATATTATTTTGTCCATTATCTAGAAAATCTTATATCAATTTAAGACTCTTTATTAGTGTTTTTAGTTCATCCCTTGATTATAAAGGAATGAACTTCATGTTATATTTTCAAAATTTTCTCCAATAATTACAATTCAATAAATTACAAGAAAGAAAATACATTAAAGATATAGTTATTGTCTAATTTGATTAAAGATTTCTAAACAATTATGAAAAATTAGAAAGTAAAATAAAATTTAGAAAGTTCATTAAAATTTATTTGCAAGAATGATTTATAAATCCTTATATTTTAAAATTGCAACTGATAACAGGATCAGATAATAAATGCTTAAATATCTTTTTGTATTAAATATCATCTTAATCACTCAAATTTGTTATAATAATCTGTATATATAACATATTTGTGTATTTGAAAACCCTAGCTCCTTATGCAATTAATTCACTATTATAATTCTTTTGAATTATTTATTATTATATGTGTAGCCAAAAATTTCAAAACAATTTTAGTTTCTAGTTATTTTCCTCTCTGTGGACTTGTAAAAAAAATCAATCGATCGTACATATGGATCTCTTCATAGATGCAGCTTATAGATCTTTCAGATATTTTATGAGATTTATGCCTCTATATATTAAATGGTACTATTAAAAATCACTCTGCAAGCTCCCATTTCTAGTGCATAGACATAATTGTTCTTTTACATATTTATCTCATGTCCAGGACATAAGATATTAAAGAAATATCAGCTATTTCACTTTTAAATGGATGTAGTTCCCCCCACTTTACTTTGATTATATGAATTGTGTGGGGAAAAATTCTTAAATATTATTACAATTAACTGGTTTTCTTGAAGTATTTTACATACTTATTAACGAGTGGCATGGTATAACTATTTTTAAGATTTTTCTTTCGCTAATGGAACCAACACCTTAAAAATTATCATCTCAGTTTTCATGAGTGCACAAAAGAATTTGTTTTAGTCAGCTTTTTTACTGCTGTAACTCAAAGCTTCTGATCAGCACAATTATAGAAGGGGATACGTTTATTTGAGAGCTTACAGTTTCAGAGGTCTTAGTCTGTAGAAGGCCGGCTCCATTCATTCCTCAGGGCTCCAACATGGCGGAAGTGTGTGGTGGAGGAATGCAGCTTACATAATGAACAGAAAGCAGAGAAAGAGAGTCTCTACTCTCCAGAGGCAAAACATATACCCCATAGCCACTCTCCCACTGAACCACTCCCTCCAGCCACACCCCACCTGCCTCCAGTTACTACTCAATTAATCCCATCAAGAATTAATCCACTGGTTGGGTTAAGACCCCTACAATCAACTCATTTCTCCTCTGAACCTTCTTGCATTGTCTCACATTTGAGCTTCTGGGGACACCTTTCATCCAAACCATAATAGAACTTAAAGTTGCAACTTAGTTCAATTAACTACAAGAAATTAGTTGATCTAAATAAAATGTGCTTCATAGACCAATATGCATCTACATATTAATTTTTCAAATAGATGCTGTTGCTTCTTTGGTAATTTTTCCTTTTTCAATGTTCAATATTAGTATTCCTAGAATTTCTATGTTGAGTTGTAAATGGTGACTAATATTTTGTGAAAACTTTATGTTCAATATCAATTGTGCTGATGTGAGAAAATTCACTGATTTTTCATTAAAAATACATTTTTAAAATTTTATTGCAATACTTATAAAGTTTATTTCATACATAAATAAATAAAATTCTAATGTAATCATACAGTAAATAACAATCCCCCCATCAGGCAAGTCCAAACTACTCTCTACATCAGTCTCTTCTTTAAATCCAGGCAAAAGCAGTACTTGCCCTGAACCCCATAGATTTGCTGCACTGTCTGAGCCTCCTCTGGTCATACCTCTCTCACCATAAGATATCTGTGAGAACACTTGGAAGTTATTACCTCAATTAAATACTCTTCAGAACTGCAGTGTGTGTACATATATATTGTGATTATGTCATTGTGCAGTATATAAGATCATTTATAGCTGTATGTGTAGCTCAGTGGTAGTGTATTTTGTCTAGCATGGGTAAGGCTCTGGGTTCCATTGCCAGTGCTACAAGCAAAACAAAACAAAACAAAAACCTTTTAAAGTTGTTCTTGTGATTATATAGATTGTGATTATGTAGACTAGTTACTCAGAAGTAATGTGCGCATGATCACAAAACCAATTCCCAGAGACTCACTTTATTAAATTGTATTTTTATCCAAAATATTACCATATTGGATTCTTACTATGATTTTTATTTTGGAGTGTATGTGTGTCTTTACTCTGCTGAATGACTCTAAACTCATTGAGAAGAGAACAGTGAGTGATCTATGTATCATCAGAGCTATCTGGTATCCTGAACACTCAGTGAGTGAATGTCTTTTTTTCTAAAAACTAGGAAACATGAAACAAATTTTTAAAAACTTAAGAGCGGACATATATTATTTCATATGATCTTTAGTGTCCCCTTTCATTTCTTTGAAGACAAATTTTTATTCAGTGGCACCAGATATTGAAAAGACAAGCAGTATCTTGTCCATATTGATTGTAGTTTTATTTATATTAGCATGAGTTCAATAAATACTAACTTCTTGCATTAGAAAACCAGCATTTGTTAGCATGTTTTCTTGTGGGGAAACTAGTTTATGTTCTTTAAGCCTCCATATTAATTACATTTTTAGATGCAGACAGTGACTTGGAAATATATATATAAGACTATAATTGGTAGTAAAATAACATAGTTGTGCCTGTTTCCACGTAAATTACTACTATTACAAGCTATGGTACTTCCTGAAATTGTAAAATAACAGTTGGGTTATAATTTTAGTAGACAGTAACTATTGCTGCTCCTGAGTGTTCATTATAGATATTGAATAGTGTTCAACTATTTATTTGATGTATATGCCTTTTTACTCACAAATGTGGCATCTTGACAAGCATATCTGACAGCAAGAAAGTATTTATTAGAAAACTAGGCACCTAATCCTATCCTTTGCTCTGTTGGGACAAAAATGCAGACAGCATTTTGATGTGCTGAAGATTTATTTTAAAAGAAACAGAGACATTAAAAATGTTTCAGTATTGCCATACACAGTATGTCAAGAATTGTTGAAAAATTAACCTACCTCTAAAATTCTCCTTGAAAATATTTTATATTTTGTAAACCACTGTTTTTGTGTGGCAAATTTTATTTCATATCAGCATTAGTGATGCACTGGTTTTGTCCTGGATAACTTTTGTATATTAATAAATGGTGAGCTGTGTTTTCTATAAACATCAATAATGTATCTGTTCCAAATATAATTAGCATTATACAAATTGCTAATTAATATGCATCCCTGCCAATCAATACTTTCTTAAGGCTGATGGTTTGGTGTTCTCATGCCTTGATGACCTTGAGGATATTAAAGCAGTATTTCTGATATTAATTTAAGGCAATAGGAAACTATTTCAATGTTTTCATCACATTCATTTAGAAAATGAGTGAATAAGAAACATTTTAATAATAGTGCCTAAGCTGCTGTGATTATTATATCTTTGTGAGAATTTGCATTCATATTTTTCCTTAATACAGGAAAATCAGTTTGAATAAATTATAATAGTTTTATATTTTATGCCTTATTTGGGTTTTTTTATAATTTGCAATGGAAGTACAGATTCTGTATTAGTCCTGTTTTCAGGAATGGATCAAGTTAAATATTTTCAAATTTTGACATGGATAATTAAGAAGTATAAAATAAGTGTTATAACAATAAAGACTCTCCTGGAAAAGGACACATATTCTTGAAGAATATCATTTTCTTAGGGCTATAGTTCAAATAAGAATAAGACATATTCTAAGCCTAATAATGAAGTTGATTGAAGATAGGCAGAAAGTAGCTGAGAAGCATCTCAAGTTTCCACTCAGGCCTTGCTGTTATTTCTGAGGACAACCAATGTGGGACCTATTTGTCCTGCTGAGTATACCCAGACCTCATGGACATAATTATCAGACCAGGAGAGTGTTCTTCATCCAGATGAGACTAATAAATATCTTTCTCGTGCAATCTTTTAATATGAACACAAAAATGTAGCCAGGTTATGACAACTACTTAATTATGTGGTAATGTTGACTTGAGGCAATAGAAGTCTTTTGGTAGCAGCTATGAGTGTAAATAGCTGAAGTTGAAAAACTGTAGGGCAAAGGGAACCTATGGGTCCCTGAAGATGGCTGAAGTAATGAGAGTGATGTCCCAGGGAGATCTTGGAAGTCCTAATGTGGCACAATTGCACATATATATCACCCTTGAACTTATAGAATACATTTAAATATTCCTAATAAGTTCACTTTCCCCTTATTTAAACTTGTTTTAGTGGCTTCATGTCCTTGAAATCAATGATTATTGATTAAAATATTTGTTTTAATCATCTTATCATAGAATCAGCAAAATTTAATTTTAGCACATATATTATAAATTCATTTAATTTCAGATAGTATAGTAACTAAGAAAGATAGCACATTAAGTAATATTTGAAATGTACTTATTCTATACCTGCATTATGGATGAGAAATGTAAAAGTCAGAGATTACTCAAGGTTTTACCATATAATACATAAAAGTGAGTAATAAATTGGGATTAAACCTGAAATGGTAGTGGGTCTTACTACCTGGGTTTTACTATGAGCTTTATAGCAAATGACACAGATGAATTTTGTTTACAAATATTCTTCAATCATATTAGCATTGCAACCTCAGTGCAAGTGTTCATGATCATTTAAGTTTTCTTTAGTAGATACATGCAAGGTCATATTAGTGGTGAGCTAGTAAAGTTTTAATATACTTGTTCTTTTGTTACAAAGTATGCATATATTTTAAGGTAAATTTTATTAATATGAAGCATTTGTAGCAAACATTTAGAATTATATTATAATAAACAATATTCTTTATTGTTATTTCTTTATTGCCTATTGATCCTCACAGAATGCTATTTTTTTTTTTTTTGGTACTGGAGATTGAACTCAGGGGCACTCGACCACTGAGCCACATCCCCAGCCCTATTTTGTGTTTTATGTAGAGACAGGGTCTCACTGAGTTGCTTAGCACCTTGCCATTGCTAAGAGTGGCTTTGAACTCGCGATTCTCCTGTCTCAGCCTCCCTAAATGCTGGGATTACAGGCTTGCACCACCGCACCCAGCACAGAATGCTATTTTTATGTTTTGCTGAATTTTCTATCAGTAACCAACCAACTATGGTTAGAATTGATAAATGCCTATAGTTTCAACATAAATTTTATTTAATATTTTTATTTAAATTCATGAGTCAGATTAAAAAGAAATAATGAGGATGCATGTTGAAAATACACTAATTTGACAATGACATTAATAGCTTATTTCTTCAGTCAGGTAAGTTTCCAAAAACTGAATGATTGCTTTTTTAAAAAAAATTTAAGCTGTCCTCAATGTAACATCTATAAATGCAAAACACTTTTACATTTCAACTGCAGGATTAATATTTTCTACATCACTTTATGAAGTTTACAGAATCAACAAAATAGTAAATCAAGACCTTATTTATAGTGTTCTTTGACTACCAGGGAGTAAATATTCTGATTATGACTGATTATCTAGTTAGCTGTTTTATTATTTAAAATGATATGGATATGATATATACTACAGCACATTCTTATATAGTACTCTCACAATAGACTTAAATATCTCAAAAGCTAAATAAGTGAAATGATCAATAATAAATTTTGACCATTCCTTCTGTTTTAATGTGATTTTATATAATTTAATTTAAAAATAATGTCTCTAACAACTGGTCAAAAAAAATACTTGAAGATGTAACAATTGGCTCTCAAAGAGCCATTTAGAACTTGTTCCATCATTGCCTCTTGGACTTATGTATCATAAATAACATTATAAGTTCAGATATAGATGTTCTATGAAAGTTACATCCAATAAAATATGAGCAGGATTGCCAACCAGAATATTTAGCAGCTGGCACAGTTCAGCACCAGACTACCTGTCCATAATACCTGTGCAGTGTAATCAGTCAACCCTGAGCTCTGGATGTGAGTTTAGAAGAGATTATGTAATGAAAAAGAACCATAACTTTGCAACAACTTCAAAATAAGCAAATATTTAGAAGCAAGAGCAAAAAATTATTTTAAGATAATAAGAGTATGAAGTATGTCCTGGTGAAATACACTAGAGAAGTTTAAGTACTTGGGTTTGGGCTTTGCTTGGGAGGGCTACATACATATGTAGCCAATGATGATTTTACTTGGAGATGCTTGGAGATGAAGAAGCAAATGTAAATCAATATTTTCTATGCCCTTAAAGACCTTATAGCTGAAGTTAGCCTATGGAAATATCTGCTTTAGCAGATCAAATAGAGCAAGCACATCCCGGCTAAGGGCATGAAAGATCTGTAAACAGTGTGTATGGGAGTGAGGGGTGTGGAGTAATTAAACTTTTCAGAGGGATCATGGAAGATTTCACCTGATAAACAGATGTGTAAATTGGGTAACAGATAAATTTGATAAAAAAAAGAGGGTTCACTGTCCTTAAGAGCAAAGTGCCAAAGAAGAAAATGTACCAAGGGACAGAGTAGCAGAGAAGTTCAATGAAGCAGGGAAACAGAATGGTTATAAGGTTAGTGACTGGCTATTTAAACAGAATATCATCAGGAGTCAGTGAAATGTCTTACATGTTAGCCTAAGGAGCTTGGATTTTATCCTGTGGGAAAGAAGATTTGGCTTTTTAAAACTGAAGCAGTTTTGCTTCTTAAAATAGAAAATTTGATGGCTACGTGTAGGAAGGTACTAATGTCAAGGAGGCTGTTGCAATCATCTAAATGAGAGATGAGAATCAAGAGGCAAGAGCTAATAGGGGAGAGGAGACTCCACTAAACAGAAATACTCGGGCAAACTAAATCTGAACTGATGGTCTGCTTTCTGTTGGGACTGAGAAAGGGCATAATTCACCCTAGAACATATAGCTGTAAAGAGTAGATAGATGGTTATACAATTTACAGAGAGAAAACATAGGAAGGGAGATTTTGCAAAAGGAGGATGATATTTCCCTGCCTTCATCTGTGGAGCTCTAGGTGGGAGCTGGAGGTATAGATGGATCTGTTCAGAGGTAGAAATCGATCTGGAAGTGTGTAAACAGCTGAGGAGATAGCTTAGGAGCAAGGATAATTTCAGTTAAAGCAGCGGATGAGATGTCAGATAAAATAAGCTGTGCCTTTCAATTCATCAGCTAGATCCTAGATAATCATTGATGGGATTCCCAAGAGCAGTGTGGGAGGCTGGATATTAATAATTTAAAATGTGAGTGGGAGCCTAAGAAGAGGAAACACTAAACCTCTTTTAAGTAGCTTGGTGGTGAAATAACAGAAGACAAAGAGAGAGCTTAATGAAAAGAGAGTGCTGCACTCTAAGGTGGAGTACATTTCTATGTCTTCAGCACTTAGTGAATCCACCTATGACAATACATCTGTACAGGAACTGACACCTCAAGTTATACTTTACATTAATGATGAGGACAGCTCTTTCTGAGATTAACATGGAAACAGTAAATTAAAACAAATATATTCAGAAGTGATAAATTATTAAACTATGATTGCTTCATTTTAGTACATTACAGAGGGTGACGTTTTTAGCATTATTCTATTCATTATATTAAAAATATGTCAATCTTCTGGAAGATGTCTATCACCTATATAAGAGTAAGTAAGAATAATTCGTTTGTAGGAAATCTCAGGTAGAGGGGAGAAAAAGACATGAAATAGCAATGCTAAAGTTAAACAGCCCTAATATAAGCAAAAATCTTTTGATCTGTTCAAAAGTATAGAAGTCACACATATACACAAAAATATACATTGGTACATCACACAAATTCCCTAGGCACAAAATTTTCTAATAGGACTATTCTTGTTTCAGTAGGGAAGCAGGTTCACATTTCACCAGAATACCTAAATACATGTTTGAGGAACCAAAAAATTTGCTAAATGATATAATGCATTTCTAACTTGACCACTTTTCAGTTTTGCATGGATAATTTTAATGTTGGGAAATGTATCAAGAGTAAAATATTCAGGCAAAATTTCTTTGGAATTTTGAATAAGTATGTCTATCTGGCTTTTAAGGCTTTTAATAGAAAACTAAACATCTATAAATGTTCTGGGAAATGTTACACAAATTATCCACCAGCTACCAATATGTGTAAACTATTTTAATGCTGTTATATGTGATTTTATGAATCTTACATCTTTTGAGCTTCTAAAACTGTGAAAAGAACTGATTTAATAAATAATAAAAAAGACCCTCTGTTTCTTAGTGAGTACACTTCAAACATTTTGATCTTACCAGATTTTAAAATAGTTGTATAGCTTAGTTTATGGAAATAGTTTATAGTTTGTGGAAATAGTTGTATAGCTTAGTTTATGTTATTTTGATTATTTTAGTAATTTATTTTAATCCAACAACATTTCTACTGAGATTGGTGTGCTTCTTCTGTATATATCTTTATACAAGCCTTGTATCTTTTTAAAATATAACGCATGTCATAAGCCACAAAGCCAGATGACCATACTCATTCTGCATGATCATTTTTACTACCTAACAAAACAATTTTTTTGTTTTAAAATGTGCCCAGAGTTTAATTTATAGGTATCACTGAGTGATGACATGAAGTGGGAGGTCAATGCCATTTTAAAAAGTCTATTACTTGTAGTATCGTGAGTTCATGCCAGATGAGGGAATGCCAGAGCTGATCAGAAGGTACAAGTAGCAAGGGGAAAATAGGTGAGAGTTTTTGTTGCTCTCACAGTGGAAGTTGTTGGGTAGTGACATCTGCTACTGGAAAAAAGTGAAACACAGATGTTGGGGATTATGACTGGAAGATTTATAATATAATTTCCCCTATCCTAAAAATACAGGAATGCTCATGTATGTATAGAACTTGGACCATTAGTGGGGTCTGTGATTTCAAAATATCAAATCATCAATTATACAATATCAAGAATGATTATGACACTCTCAACTGCTTTATAATATATAAACATATTATTTGCACTTCCAGAGTTATAGATGTTATCTGTCAGATAATTCCTAAAACCACCTGAGTTATGCATTATTAAGTTTTTTGTCACTGTTATCAAAATATCTGACAAAAACAACTTAGAGGAAGAAAAGTTTATTTTGGTTCATGGTTTCAGAAGTACAGTCCATTGTTGGCTGACTAAATTGTTCTGGATCCAAGTAAGGTATAACATCAGGGCAGCAGGGCTTCAGTAGAGGAAAGCTGCTCAACTCATGGTGGCCAGGAAGCAGAGAGAAAGAGGTGAAGGGGATGTCGGGAAGATGAACTCTTCAAGGGCACATTCTCAGTGACCACCCCGTGCCTCATCCAGTCACACCCCTTACCTACCACCCAGTTAGAATATTCCTGCATTGACACATGAGTTTTGAGAGACATGTTTTATCCAAATAGATGGAAATGATAGACACATAAATATACAATTTTGTGTTCCATCCACTTTGAAGATGTTTTGGAATCTTTAGAACTGTGATGGATTCTCACTATTGACTTAAAATGATGACAGTAAATGAAATATATACTCACTGTATTTGTATCATATAGATAGCCATTTCTATGGTCATTGACATAACTGAATTTTATATTAAATATCCCAGCAATAGTAGATGTGCAGGTTCACATCAAATACATCTATTTCTTTCTTCAACCTTCAAAACATAATATAATTTTAGCTAAAGAATAGTCTACATGATTTAGGAAGATTAGAGCAAACTAGGAATATGTGATGCTAGAGTAAAGCTTTCTCCTAATGGGCTAATCATAGTTTAAGTTGTAATGTCCACAGAGAAAAGAAAACCTAATCTTACTCTAGTCAGTTTTTCGTTCTTTAAAATAATCCAATTTAATGAGGATACACTGGAATGTTTGGCAAAGGAGTATTGCAGAAGTCATGGCATATATTTGAGTACTGTTGCTATTCCAGATGTCTTGTTGATGCAGGAAATTAAGACACCTATGAGGGACAAGGAAAGATACAGCTTCATTGAAGAAAGCTGATAAATAAATGCTAGCAGGGAATCAAAATCCTGACTTAACCTCCAGAGTTTTAAGAGGAGGTTTAAATTTCACTGAAAGGACTAAAACTCACACTATAAGTATTATAAATTTCGTTCCAGATATATTGTCAGGCTAAAGAAATTAGGGGGAGCTGAGTACAAATGTGGGAAGTTGCAAGAGCTTGCAAGTGGGTAGACATGAAGAAGGCAAAGATAAACACAAGGTCTATTCTCTGAACTATAGGATATATTCTGTAGACAGAAAACTGTAGAAATCAATGAGCCTTTACAGAATGCATCAAAGGAGGAGAAGGTATCAGACCATTGGTGGTATCAAAAAATTTAATTCCCAATTATTTACTACACCATTCCCTAACCAAGGATTAGCTATCAGTTGCTTGCAATGGACCTACATTGTCTTCCAGCAGGAGTCAGAAGCACATACTGATCTGTACCATTGACAGCTCTGTGATTTTTCTTGGTGACTGATGTTGACAGTATGGCTACTCTTAATCCAAGTTTTGAGAGCCATTGTAGGTTTAATCCAACTTTTTTGTTTGCTTATTTGTTTTCAGGCAGCCACAAGAGAGCATGTCACAATATGGAGCAATTCCTTTTCACCTAAAATGAAAGAAATAGGGCATGAATAGAGCTGCCAACAACTTCAGCCAACATGAGAGGAAAAGACAGACATTTGTTGTCATAAGCCATTGAAAATTTGTGGTGGTTTGTTAATATAGTAAAGCTAGGCAGTTCCACAATTGCAAATGAAGTGAAATATTAGCACATAAAAATGTACATGATATTGCTTTCAGGACTATGTAGTGGGCATCAAGTCAATTACAGTCAGAAGTAGGAAAATGGCGGCCCATTTTGTGTATTATTTAAATTTTATGTATTAATGAAATTAGTAGCTCTGTTCTCTACACTCTTTCAAATCACATAATGTACCTAATTAAACATGTGACTTTTGGTAAAAGGAAGGTATACTTTTATATAATTGGATAAATCAAATAACATTTTATATACTGAAAACATTCAGCCTTGAGAAAAGGACATTCTGCAATATAAAACCTTGAGTACATTATTCTAAGTGAAATAAGCCAGTCACAAAAAGACAAATCCTGTAAGACTCAATTTATATGAGTTATTAAATTCATGGTCTCAAAGAGTAGAATGGTGGTTTCCAGGGGTTGGAGACACAAGAAGTTACTCATCAATGAGCATAAATATTAAATTATCCAAGATGAAAAAGTTACCAAGATCTAGTGCACATGATTGTATCTATGGTCAAGGATACCATATTGTGTACTTAAAATTTTATTGAGGGTAAATCTCATGGCATGTGTTTTTATCACTATAAAATTAGTGGTTTTATTTACAGATATTCTACATAGACTGAATATTTATCTTTATCTGGTTTTTATATTTAGTCTTTGCTGTATTTTGGAATAGTAAGACCCTAGAGTTGCTTTGTATTTAAAAATATGAAGCCCACAAACAAGTATCATTGACTATGGACCTTGACTATCCTGGGATTGGATGGTGAACACATGTGGTCATTTCAGCTTCATAGAATAAGAGCCTAGACTCAGAGACTTATAGCACTTGTCCAAATTTCCATGACCAGAGTTGGCACTGAAAATAATTACCTATTTTACTGACTTCAGGACCAACATTTTTTCCTTAATTTAGTATTATTTTTTCATACAAAGATAAAGTTCCTTCTAGAAATCATGCTTTTAAGAACCATTTCTTTTTTTAATTAATTAGTTTATTTAAATGCATTTCAAGTCATAGTACATATATAGAGCCCAATTTTTCCATCTGTCTGGTTGCAAACCAGATAATGTTACACCATTTGTGTCTTCATACATGCACCTAGGGTAGTGATGACCATCTCATTCAACCATCTTTGCTACACCCATTTCCCCTTCCCTCCCCCCACCTCCCTCCTGCCTCATCCAAAGTTTCTCCATTTCTCCTATGTTCCCCATTCTTACCCCCCTTATGTATCAGCATCCACTAATCAGAGAGAACATTCAACATTTGGTTTTTTGGGATTGACTTACTTCACTTAACATAATGTTCTCCAATTCCATCCATTTACCTGCAAATGCCATAATTTTATTCTCTTTTATTGCTGAATAATATTCCATTGTGTATATGTACCACAATTTGTTTATCCATTCATCTATCGAAGGGCATCTGGTTGCTTCCACAGTTTAGCTATTGTGAATTGTGCTGCTATAAACATTAAAGTGGCTGAGTCACCATTTCTGTCATTGTTATTTTCATTACTTCTTACCTGTCTCCTTTTCCTTCATTCTTTCTTTCCATCCTTCAGTATGCACATCTTCCTATTCAACAAGATAATTGCAAAACAAACACAGAAAAATACAAGGCTTTCTTTGGTCTTCAGGAAACTTAATCACTGAAATGCACTAAATGTAATTAACAGAGTGTCAGGAAAAATCTAACAGGTACACACAGCTACACAATACACATGACAACATGACATCTGTTTGATATTTGAGGAAAGCTTTCAGAGGGCAGTGTCAGCTACACCATACCTTAATACCATCTTAATAGAAAAGGTGCAAGGATAATTGCAGTCCAAGTCAAAGGCAGCAAGTCAAAGAACAAAAAAATCCCAAAGAATATATCATTTTTTTCCTATTTGGCCAAAGGTGATAAGACCTAAGTGTACATTGGAAAGATGAAGCTGGTAAGAGATTAAAAGGGAAATGTAGACAGGATATTTTGGTGCATTTTGTACTGCTGTAACACAATATCTGACACTAACTAGGTGATTTACAAACAATAGAGATTTATCTGGCTTGTGGTTCCAGAGACTGGGAAGTCCAAGAATATGACAGCAAAATCTGGCAAGTTATCCCACAGCATCTGCTGAGTTATCCCAGACCAAGTGAGTTCTGAAAGATAGAGAATGGATGGCAAACAAACATTTTATCAGGATCCCACTGCTGTGGTAGCTGACCCATACCCATGATCATGGCATTAATCTCATTCATGAAGGCAGAACTCTAGTGACCTAATCGCCCCTTCCAGGTCCCATCTCTTAATAGTTTCCATGACAACTCAATTTTGGCATGGATTTTGGAGAGGACATTCAAACCATAGAACAAGATTAAATTGTAAACTCATTATGATTTTATTTTGAAGATGGTGGAGCACATTTAAAAGACTGGAAGTTTGAAAGATTTTTTTTTCCAGCAGCGTCAGTCTGCTAAAATTTACTACTTTTTGAAAAGTTTGGACCCACTTTCTGATTCATAAATGATGCCTCCTCATTGTGTCATCTCCTGGTGGAAGGAGCAAAGCAGCTCTCGGGCTTCTTTCATGAGGACACTAATCCCATCCATGAAGTCTCTGCACTTAGGAATGAATCACCTCCCAAGGGCCCCTCTTCCTTAAAGCATCAAGTAGGTGATTACATTTTAGCATATGATTTTGGGATGAACACAAACATTTAGACCATAGCAGTCTATTTCAACTTGTATTTCAGAAGTACAGCCTGCTTAAGTGCATGGACCCCTCTCTTAAAAATGCAACCAGTTTGCAACCCAGTTTGTGTTAAGGGTGTTTTCTTAATATAAAAAGGATTTTTTAATTTCCCCCAAAATATTATTTCAATTCATTTACCATTAACAAATTTGAAAGATCCAGAGTAATACCCAATTCATTTTAAGAACCCCTTTTTAAATGAGATCTAACCGAATGAACATCACCAACTTATCTTGAATTTTATTCAGTTTATCCTCCCATTTTTCTAGTTGTTTTTCTTTTCCTTATTATTATTTTTTAAATAGATAATCCCAGCTGATCCAAACCCCTATGGTTACATGAGAAGAGTATACTTCAAGACAAAGTATATCAACATTATTAAATAATATCTTCTTTCCTAACTCTTTTATTCTATCCCTATCTTAGGCTGTATTTCAGCTTTGTTTTTCAATTTGGAACTCAGGGGTGTTTTCTGGGTTACTGATAGAGACATCCATTCATATACATTAAATATTAATATTTACATATACACATATACTCTTACATATACACACAACCATATATACCACATGAAATCATCAACATGGTAATTTGCCACAAAGTAGCAGTTTAAAGATAGAGAAAACAATACAGGATTTTACCTTGGTACTCCCTGAAAGGAAAGTAAGACCGGTGATACAGTATGCCCTGCTTTGCACCATTCAGGAACGAGTTATTTGAAACTGGAGTGGAGTTTAGTTAAAGATATTGTTATAATTTGTATGTGAAGTGTCCCTCCAAAGCTCACATGTGAGATGATGCAAGAAGGTTTGGAGGAGAAATGATTTGGTTATAGCCTCAGCCTAATCAGTGATGTGATTAACTGAATTGGTAGGGTGTGGCTGGAAGAGGTGGGATTTGGGGCATAGCTTTGGTGTATATATTTGTATCTGGCAAATGGAGTCTGTCTCTGCTTCCAGATTACCATGATGTGAGCTGCTTCCCTCTGCCACACTCTCCTGTCAAAATGTTCAGCCTCACCTTGAGCCCTGAGGAATGGAGTCGGATTTCTATAGACTGTGACCTCCAGAACCATAAGCCCTCAAGTAAACTTTCCTCTTGTACAGTTGTTCTGGTCTGATCCTTTAGTTACAGAACTTGACTAATGTATGTATATAAACCACTTGGTGATCACAATAATAAAATGATCTAATGCATACCACCTAGTAGCTTAGATTCCAAAGAAACCATCTATATTCAGACTATCATAAATGCATAGGCACAACCCTCTGTTTTAAGACTATGATGTAAGAAAGTGGACTAATTAACTGGGACTACAGTGCATCATAGTTTAAAAATATTTCCCTGATATGAGCTATGTAGTAATATCTCCTTTATTTGGAGAAACATTTGTAAGTGCCACATTTGTCATATTTTTATGGGAAATATTTTTATGTATCACATAAAAAGACATTGATATGCTTTCTTTAAACAATAGGAAGAAACTGATATAAAGACTACTATTTACAATGTATTTGCACATCAATGGTATAATTGTTTTAATTCCAATTCATCATTATAATAGAACTTCCATGTAAAACTAGTAACTTTTCAGGCAAGTATTTTGAAAGAATAGAGAGCAACTAAAACTCATGATTTCTTGTGAAAAAAGAATGCTACTCTGAGAAAATCATTCCAAAATTATTTGATATTCACCTGAAGCTTAGCAGCTATCACCCAGATCTCTATGCCTGCTAGCTTTTTGTAGTCAGTCTTGTTTGCAGAAATAGTAGCACAATATATCTTCTCATAAAACTTGATAGTTTTTTCCATAATATTTACTTTTCAAGTGAATGTAAACTGACTGAAAAATTTACTTGAAATTCAGTCATATATAGCTGAAGAATGAAAAATATACTCACTTGCATGACTTGCAATAAATCACAAAATATAACAAAATAAATGGCACTAAACAAAATATCATAAAAACAAGAAGCACAGATCTTCCAGAAATATGTAATTGTTTTGTCAACCAAGTTTCCTAATCTACACAGGAACTGATGAGATGTATATGGAAATAAAACCTAGTGGTGAACTTTAGATATATAAAATGCATTCTACTTTAATGTTTCCCGTGTCCTAAAGTACCCACAAAATGTAAAATGTGCTCAGTACTTTTTATGTATGCCTTTTTATGTGTTTTGAAATATTGCAATACCTCTCAGAGCTTAAAAATTCCCACATTTTACACCACTTTTGTACCTGGTCACTCAAATTGACAGACATATCTCAAAGCAGATGTTTTTTTTCAATGGGTGGAATGAAGATGGAAATAAAAATCTATCTGCTAGAATTGATTCTTAATGGAAAAAAAAAGAACTCTCTACCCTTAGTGCTGTCAGTTGACTGATAAATCATAGATCAAAATCCTTCCTATAAAATATTGAAGGAAACCCTCTTCAGGCTCAGATTTGTGCTCTAATGATTTGTGCATACTAAAGACTATTTGAATCTAAAATAAATTCGGCAAGTTATCTTAGGATCCAATTTTCTCCAAGCCAAAGGCCATCTGCTCAGTAGGTATATAATCTTTATTGTGTGTGTATGTGTGTATGTGTGTGTGTATAGAGAAAGAGAAAGAGCAAGACAGAGATGTGCTCACATCATGTCATATATCAATTTCTCCAGGAAAATTGGTATAGATAATACATTGTGTATACTGATGTTTTGTAATAAAGATTAAAAATTAAAGAATTAAATTTGTATATTTTAATAAAGAATGAAAATTAAAGAATTTAATATATTTTAGACTATAAATAAAAGATCAAAGTAATTATTATCAGACCCTCCTTTTTAACAGTAATATAATTTTACTTAACTCAATATATCTCTCACTATTATCATCTCAAAATATTATAAATATCAAATTCTAAATATGTACATGACATGTTCTCTACCTCTGTACTAAACCTTTGAAATCCAGTGCTCATTTTACAACTACAGGCATATAGATCCTCTTTTTTAAAAATATTGTTAATTCAGCATACAAAAACAATTTCAACAGAATGCCCAAACGAGAGATGTAGAGCTGAAAATCCCGCTGTTTATATACTATCTTTTCCAAAGTCAATCTTTTGTTTGGATAAACCTTGTTTATTACCACCCTCCTCACTTTCTTCTTATGCATTCATTAAAAGCTTAACTAAATGGATTTAAAAAATAACCACCTAGTACATAATGTGGACTTTCACTAGTTGTGTATTCATATATAAACTGAGGAAAGTTATGTCCAATTCATTCTGTTGTCTTTGCTGTATACCCATCCCTAGCCCTTTCCTTCATTCCCCTTTGTCTAATCCAATGAACTTCTATTCTCCCCTCTCTCACCACTTATTGTGTGTTAGCATCCACATATCGAAGAGAAAATTTGATCTTTTTTTGGGGGTGGGGGATTGGCTTATTTCACTTAGTATGATAGTCTTCAGATCCATCCATTTACTGGCAAAAATCATAAAGCCATTCTTGTTTATGGCTTAGAAATATTCCATGACATATATATATATTATATATATAATATTCCATGTCATATATATATATACATATATCTATGTGTATATATATATATATCTATGTGTGTATACACACACACACACACACACACACACACGCCACATTTTCTTTATTCATCTGTTGAAGGCCAGCTTGGCTATTGAATTGAGCTGCTATAAACATTGATGTGGCTGTCTCACTATAGTATGCTGATTTTAAGTCCTTTGAGTATAAGCCAAGGAGTGGGATAACTGGGTCAAATAGTGGGTCCATTCCAAGTTTTCTGAGGAATCTCCATATTGCTTTCAGGAGTCATTGTACCAATTTGTAGACCCACCAGCAATGTATGAGTGTATCTCTTTTCCCCACATCCTCAACAACATTTATTGTTACTTGTATTTATAATAATTGCTATTCTGACTAGAGTGAGATGAAATCTCAGTGGAGTTTTAATTTGCATTTCTCTAATTGCTACAGATGTTGAACATTTTTTCATATTTTTTACCACATTTTTTATTATTTGCAGTGTATTCAGTTCTGTTGCCCATTTATTGATTGGGTTATTTGTTTTTTGGTGTTAAGTTTTTATTTCTTTTTATATCATGGAGATTAGTACTCTATCTGTGGAGCAGGTGGAAAAAATTTTCTCCCATTCTGTAGGCTCTCTTCATATTCTCGATTGTTTCCTTTGATGTGGAGAAGCTTTTATGATTTTTTATTGATTCTTGATTTTTCTTCTTGCATGTTAGGAGTCTTGGTAAAGAAGTCAGTTCCTAAGCCAACATGATGGAGTGTTGGGCTTACATTTTCTCCTAGTAGGCACATGGTTTCTGGTGTAATGTGTAGGTCCTTGATCCACTTTGAGTTGAGTTTTGTACAGGGTGAGAGATAGACGTTCAAATTCATTATGCTACATATAAATTTACAGTTTTCCCAGCGCCACTTTTTGAAGAGGATATCTTTTCTCCAGTGTATGTTTATGGTGCCTTTATCTAGTATGAGATAACTGTATTTATGTATGTCTTTCTCTTCTATTCCATTGGTCGTTTTAATTGAATCCTACTGAATCTTCGACTCTACGTGATTTTGCCAATGAGACTTTGTCTCTCTTAATATGAAGATATTGTCTTCTAGCATAGAATTAAAAATAGAAAAATAATTGAAATTGTCTCCTGGAATGTGCAGATTATTTCTAGAAATAGACTTTGCTTGAGTATTTATGATACTCCTTTATATTGTTTTGTCTTAGATTTAACAGTGACAACAGTGACACAAGTTTTTTTTTAATGCCTTCCCTGAGCAGCTAGGATTTATTGGAAAGATTTATTACAATGTAGCTTTTGATTACACTCTTGTGTCCTGTAACATTTTGATTGGTTGATGTACACTGTTTCTGTCAGGTTCTCTCCTCCTAAGGAGCTGTGCTGATATACTCCTGCCTCCAGCTGTGGTATTCTTCATAGCCTAGTTTTCCTACATTTTACCTATATAAATATTTTGAAATTCTTATTAATTCTGGCATGAGCTGCAAAATTTTTTATGTTACTGTGTTACTTGGAATTATTCTTGCATTTCCTAGGATGCAATAATGCCCTGACAATCCCAATGACTTCTGTCTTTCCCATACACAATTTTCATGCTGTTCATCAAATTTTCAAATTATGAATTTTCCGAACCTGGATGCAGGAAGCGTGGAAATTTTGGAGCAGTGCTCTAGCCATTACATAGAACAGCGTAACTGTAGGAGAACCAGGGATGTCTGCATTTTTGGATGATAAAAATGGTCATGGGTCTCAGAATTACTAGAAATTATGAAAATAGGTACTGAATGTATATCAAATCTTCTTTAAAAATTCTCTCTTTTCTTTTTTCTTTTTTGGTACTGTGGATTGAACTCAGGGATACTTAAACACTAAGCCACATCTTTAGCACTATTTTGTATTTTATTTTGAGACAAGGTCTCTCTAAGTTGCTTAATGCCTCACTATTGCTGAAGCTCGCTTTGAACTCTCTATCCTTTTGCCTCAGCCTCCAAAGCCGCTGGGATTACAGCCGTGTGCAAATTCTTTTTTGCAAGCCGGGCATGGTGGCTCACACCTGTAATCCTAGCACTTTAGGAGGCTAAGACAGGAGAATCGCGAGTTCAAAGCCTTGCTGAGGTTGTGTTTAAGCAACTCTGTTGCTTTCCCAAATTTTCAATCCGAAGTCTATCTAATGGAAATCATTCTCCTGTTATTTTGAAATACTGTAACATATTTTTTGATGTATATTTTTATTATTTAACATTGAAGAAGTGAGGGCATTTTATTATGAATGATTTAACAATGTTTAAGAGCAATGTTTCTTTGTGGTATATAAAACTGTTGGGCATTATTTGATCAATTGTAAAGTAATTTTATAAAACAAGATGCACATTTATATGTGCAATAGTGTTAACCATATATTGATATTTTAATAAAAATTTCATATAAATATTATTAACATAATTATATAATTTAACATGAAGCCCAATTTTTATAGTAATGGTGTTAATTTCTACAACATAGTCATCAGAGTCCTAGTTTTCTATTCTTTATAATAGTTTTAAAAATTATTTTCTTCTCTGCTTTATAAGGATGATATTCTTGTCAGAGTTCAATCAATATAACTCAAAAATAGCTTTATTGTAATATAGTAGATTTGGGGGCCCAGCAAACCTAAAACCATCTTTTCTAAGGGAAAACTGGAACAAAGCAGTTCAGGAATCCAGGCCACCTTCCCTCTGTTCATTTTTCCTCTTATGCTACTTTTGTGAGCCTACGAATCCATATCCCTGCCCCTTCATGGAGTTTTGATGAATGCCCAAAACTTTTCATTACTCATGTCTCTATAAAGTCTTTTCTGATTTTACCCCACACAGGAAGGTTTGACATATCCAGCTTTGATGTACGCAAAATTTACAAGTTTTTTTCAGGGCAAAAACCATGGCCTATGAACCTTTCCAACTACAGCTCTTAACACAGTGCCTACTACTCAGTATGAAATTAGTATGTGTTGCAGAAATGATGAAAATTGAAGCACAGGGTGTTAAAATACTTTGGCCAATGCTACACAGCTGGATTCAAACCTAAATGTGTCAAACTCCAATTCCTTTGCTCTTTAGTAAAGATTACATCATTCTGCTACTTTTCAGATATATGGATAAATATCCTCATCTTTTCATTTTATAAAAGAATATGATACAAAACTCAACATGCTCTATAAGAAAGTTAAAAATTAAGAGTTCTCATAAATATTACTGTAGTTATCCACATTATGATCAGAAAAACACCCAGATCTGACCTCTAAAAGTATGTAAAAATATCAATGGATGTTTTCATATTTAAATTTACTATGTTCATTGAAAACAAATAATGACATGATTATGAGCTGAAATATGTGGTTATAGCAAGGTCTGGAAAAAAAAACAATCAGATTTGACCTTGTCAGAATGAAATATTCATCTGAACCAGTACTGCTTTGATAGAATCAAAATGAAATGCCAGCCAGGCCATAGACTTCAGCAATAGAGAAACTTGGATTTAAATTCCACATAAAAATCTATGTGATTTTTGACAACTTAATTAACTTATCCTAACTCTAGTTTCCTGATTCCCATACAGGACTGATAAGACTTACATTCAAAGTGTGTATGTGCATGCATTCATAATAGAAGAGTTTATAGCATTCATGAGATTTGCCAAATATATTTGTGAATGTTGAATGCTGAGACTGAAGACCCACAGATGTTAGTAATTGAGTAGTTAGGCAAACCAGATGGTTTATTTGAACTTAACTTTATGTTCTCAGCTCTGTTTTTTTCTGGTAACCACACAACCAAGGTGACTTCAAGAATTTTCATTCTGTTGGAGCAGTTTTCATGACCTCTGTCCATTTACAAACATACACTGGAAAAAGGTCAAGTATTCCTGCCAAACACTGTAAGCACTCAAATGGGGTTATATACTTGCTCAAATGAGTAAACATAGAAGACAGTTTTCTGTCATTATCTTCTGGGTTGTGGGATGTTTAGAGTTGCATGAGGGTGAGACAAACACCACTGAAATTGTAGCATACATAAATTAAGCAAGACCAGAGCAAAACTCATCATATTTTGGTTTCTGTTGAAAATGTATCTGTATGAATTGCAGGACCACCAGATTAATTATTGCAAATGCTTATCTTTGCATATAATTGTGAAAAACCTAAAATGAGGGTACACATGCATGTACATGAATAAATACGTATGCATATATATTTTTTTAAAAATTTTACTTTTATCATTTTGCTCTTAAAAACAAAAAATTCTTCAAAACAAGTTACTTAAAATTTGTATAATTTTTCCTTGTATTAAGTTATTATATGTTACTTGTTTGAGAATAAATTTGAAGAGGTACATAATATTTTGTGCTATAACTATTCTAATTTCATGGAGTAATTTTTAATACTTTTAAGTATATGACTTCTTCAAATTTGTCTCGCATATCTAATATGATTGTCTCTTGCAAAAACTAAACAAAAAGAAACTTCACAGAAGAAGATATACAATTCATCAACAGACATATGAAAAAATGTTCAACATCTCTAGCAATCAGAGAAATGCAAATTAAAACTACCCTAAGATTTCATCTCATGCCAGTCAGAATGGCAATTACCAAGTATACAAACAATAATAAGTGTTGGTGAGGTTGTGAGAAAAAAGGCACACTCATATATTGCTGGTGGAACTGCAAATTGGTACAACCAATCTGGAAAGCAGTATGGAGATTCCTTAGAAAACTTGGAATGGAAACACCATTTGAGCCTGCTATCCCACTCCTCGGTCTATACCCAGAAGACTTAAAAACAGCAAACCACAGTGCTGCAGCCACTTCAATGTTTATAGCAGCTCAATTCACAATAGCTAAACTGTGGAATCAACCTAGATGCCCTTCGATAGATGACTGGATAAAGAAACTGGTATATATACACAATGGAATATTATTCAGCAATAAAAGAGAATAAAATTTTGGCATTTGCAGGTAAATGGATGAAGTTGGAGAATATCATGCTAAGTGAAGTAAGCCAATCTCAGAAAACCAAATGCCAAATGTACTCGTTGATAAGTGGATGCTGATCCATAATGTGGGGAAGGACATGGGAACAATGGTGGAACTCTGTTCACAAGGGTGTAAGGGGGGAAGGGGCATGGGGACAGTAAGGGTGGTGGAATATGATGGTCTCACCATAGCCCTAACTTTATGTATGACTGCATATATGTTGTGATTCTATACAACTTACAACTAGAGAATTGATACATTATCCTCTATCTATGTACAATGAATCAAATTGCACTCTGTTATCATGTAAGCCTAAATAGAACAAATACATAAATTAAATATGAAAAAAACTAAACAAAAATATAAATCAAACAAAATTTTCTATGCACATGTTATTATTAAATACACTGCATTATTTAATTCAAAATCCAATTAAAAATAGGTAAGAAAATAGCACAAAAATTTAATGTCACAAATAACTTTTTAAAATTAAAATAAAATAGTCATTATATTTATGATTATATGTTTATGTATTTACATTTAAACATAATTATATGACTATTTATATAAACAAGTATATAGATTAATAATCTAACCAAATTAAAGTTGTTTTATAATTTTGCAGATAGTAATTTAAAGCCAAAATTTGTATGAGAATCTAAAATAAAGTTTCAAATAAAATCTAAATGTACAGCATCCTATAAAAATAAGAGATGAAGCAATCAAAAGCAATTTCACTTTCAATTCTTATATAAAATTTTGTAGACAGAATGGGGATATGGCAATTTTTTGTCATTATTTGTTGGCTGTGAAACACTATGCAAATTACTCTCACCTTTTTAAAATTTCTTCTAATTAATTATACATGGCAGTAAAATACACTTTGACATATCATACATAAATGAAGTATAACTTCTCATTCTTCTGGTTGTACATGATGTAGAATCATGTAGTCATATACGCACATAGGATAATAGTGCATATATGTTTCACTCACTTTTAAGTCTTGACTTTTTCTTCATATTTTACAAGAATATTGAGTGGATTAGCTCAAAAAATCCTGCAACAACACTCGAAGATAAGTACTCTTAGTTTCTTACACACTAAGGTACAGATAGCCTAGGAAACATGTCTCTTACTAAGAAACTAGGATGCTAAGTTTTGATATTAGCCTCACTCTAGAGACATGTTCTGAACCACAGTATTCAGTTAGAATGGAAATTAACTAGGAATCAATCACTAATTTCTTTATCAATCAGTCACTAATTAAATATTTATTCTGGAAAGTCAGTGTTTTCATTTTACCTAGATAATCATATTCCTTCATTGTTAATTGTTTTGGCTCTAAACACTACACTTTTTGCTGTGGTCTGTGATCTGCATGTGAGCATGTATGTGTGTATGTGTATGTGTGTGTTTAATAATGTCTTTGGATTCTGTTCAAGTGACAATCTGTTCCTTACCATTATTCCTGATATTCCATGTCAATAGAAAGGCCCTTTCCTAGTTTCAAAGCTAACATATCATTTGCCATAAAATCTCAGCCTCTATCCTGTACAGTTGTTGGAAGTACATTTTTAAGAAACCACAGAATTTACCAAAGCAAGCCTATTATTGCTATTCTGTTTTTGGTTTTTGTAACTTTTGTGGTTTATGAACTTCAGGAGTGGATGGCCCTGTTTTAGCCATACTTCAGATGACAAAGTGATTTGAGGTAGGGATAGGAATTCTAGGTAGAGATGGTGTCTGAGACAAAAGGACAGAAGGTGTTCTGTATTGGATTTATGAGAGCAAACAGTAAACCAAGTTGGATGAAATAGAGCGAGATTCACTCAGTTGAATATTTATTAAGACTTATGTGAAATTCATAGAAATTCAGGAGGAACTAGTTTTTGAATTCTAAACTAAGGAGATTAAAATGAGTCATAAAAGCAATGTGAATTACCTTTTAAATTCTGTAGTTATAAATTATAGAAATTTAACATAGAATACTTGAAGAATTTATTTTTGATTTGAGGTTAGATGCCTTTTCAGGTTTCATTTGTTTATGATAATCATTAGAATTAAAGTGACATTTGTTGTTGCATTTCTTATCAGTCTTGACTCTCGTCATTTTCTGAGGATAATGTATACCTTAAAAACATTGCACTCATTGAAACTCACCATTTTCCAAGGGATTTCTAGCATTCAGAGTTTATTATAATTGTGACATCTCCTTATTGATTTTAAATGGCTTTATTTTAACATGCCAATCAAATAGTTGGCTAGTTCAAATGTATTAGAATGCTTATTGACATAACTCCATTAAAAATATCATTTATATTTATTTAAATACTAATATTTAAAATAAAAAAATGCTTCACAAATACATCACTTCTTTTAGATGTACATTGCCGATAAAATGAATGGTGAAAATGGTGTAAGAATGCATCCTATAAAATTTAATCACAAGTTACTTTTTTGTTTTTCATCCAACTGTTTTTGTTTCTTTAGGTATTTATTTAATTTATTTATTTACTTATTTTTATTAGTTCATTTTAGTTATACATAATATTTGAGTTTATTCTAACATAATTATGAAATCATGGAATGTAATTGGCTCCAATTCAGTCCCCAGTACTGTCCCTTTTCTTCCCCTCTTTCTTCCCCATGTTCCCTCTACTCTAGTGATCTTTCTTCTATTTGTTTATAGTTTTTTTTTTAAAATAGGGCCTTATGGATATACATATAGGTGAGATTCACTCTTGAATAATCACATATATACATAGGAAACTTTGATCATATTTTTTCTACCCTTTTATTCTCCCTTTTCCTGCCTGTCCTTCCTCCCCCTCAGTTCTAATCCTCTTCTTCACTGTTTTCTATTTTCAAGGAATTCTGCCCCCCTTTACTTTTTTCCCCTTAGTCTAGCTTCTATATATGAGAGAACATTCAACCCTTGACTTTCTGGGTCCGGTTTATTTCAATTAGCATGATGTTCTCTAGTTTCATCCATTTACCCAGCTAATGACATGATTTAATTCTTGTTTATGACTGAGTAAAATTCATTTTCTTTATTTATGTGCTGAGGTCACTATTTTAGTCAGTTTTTTTGTTGCTGTGACTAAAAGCCCTGACAAGAACAATTTTAGAGGAGAAAAATTTTATTTGGGTCCATAGTTTCAGAAGTCTCAGTCCACAGACGGCCAAATTCATTGCTCTATGCCCCAGATATGACAAAATTTTATGGTGAAAGAGTGTGGAGGAGGAAAGTGGCTCAGGATATGCCCACCAGGAAACAGAGAGAGTTCCTCACTAGGGACAACATATACCCTAAAGCTATGCTCCCAATGATCCTCCTCCTCTAGCCACACCTTACCTGCCTGCAGTTATCAACCAGTTAATCCCTATCAGGAATTAGCAGAATAATTAGGTTAAGACTCATAACCCAATCATTTCACCTCTAAATTTTCTTTCATTGTCTCACATGTGAGCTTTGTAGGGATACTCCATGAGGGTCACCTAGATTGGTACTATAGTTTATTGTGAATTGTGTGCTATAAACATTGAAGTGTCTGTGTCCCTAGACACTTTAGATCTTTTGGATATATACAAAGGAGTGAGATAGCTGGGTCATATAGAGTTCCATTCCTAGTTTTCTAAAGAATCTCCATATTGCTTTCCAGAGTTGGTGTACTAATTTGCAGTTCAACCAACAATATATGAGAGTACATTTCCCCCCACATCCTCCTCAGCAGTTATTGTTATTTATATTCTAGATCATTGCCATTCTGGCTAGAGTGAGACGAAATACCAATGAATTTTTTATTTGCATTTCCCTGATTGATAGAAATGTTGAACATTTTTCACATATTTATGGGCTATTTAAATTTCTTTTGAAAAGTTTCTATTTAGTTCTGCACATTTATTAATTGGATTGTTTGGTTTCTTGGTTTAAGTTTTTTGAGGTCTGTCTATATTCTGGATATTAATGCTGTATCTGAAGAGCAGGTGGTAAAGATTTTCTCCCATTCTTTAGGCTTTCTCTTCATGCTTTAGTTTCCTTTGCTGTACAGAAACTTTTTAATTTGATGACATCCCACATATTGATTCTTGGTTTTGTTTCTTGCACTTTAGGAGTTTTGTTAAGGAAGTTGATGCTTGTGCCAATTTGTTGGAGTCTTGAGCCTAGAGTTTCTTGAAGCAGTTGCGTATTTTCTTTAATACACATTAATTTTACGTTTGTGCAGAGTGAAAGGGATTAAGTTGCATTCTGCTACATATAGATATCCATTTTATTTCTAGCACCATTGTTTTTTTCCAGTGTTATGTTTTTGGTACCTTTGTTGAGTATCAGATGACTGCATCTATAAGGGATTGTTTCTATGTCTTCTTTCTGTTCCATTGGTCTTCATTGTCTGTTTGGATGCCAGTACTATTTTGTTTCTGTTACTATAACTCTGCGGTATAATTTGAGCTCCAACGTTGTGATGCCTCCAGCAACATTCTTTTTTGTTTTTGGTGGGGAGGACCAGAGATTGAACTCAGGGGTACTTGACCACCGAGCCACATCCTTAGCCCTATTTTGTGTTTTATTTAGATACAGGATCTCACTGAGTTGCTTAGCACCCTGCTGTTGCTGAGGCTGGCTTTGAACTCGTGATTCTCCTGTCTCAGCCTCCCAATGTGCTGGGATTATAGGTGTGCACCACCACACCTGGCTCAGCAACACTCTTTTTGCTCAGGATTGTATTGCCTATCCTGAGCCTCTTATTTTTCCAAATAAATTTTAGAACCATTTTTTTCTATTCTGTGAATTTCATTAGTATTTTGATGGGAATTACAATAAATCTATATAATTCTTTTGGTAGTATGGCCATTTTGACAATATTAATTTTGTCTGTCCAAAAACATGGAAGGTCATTCCATCTTCACAATCTTCTATTTCTTTCTTCAGTATTCTGTGGTATTCATTGTAGAGGTCTTTCATCTCCTTCTTTAAATTAATTCCCAAGGTTTACTTTTTTGGGGCTATTGTGAATGAGAGAGTTTTTCTAATTTCTTTTTCAGCAGATTCATTATGGTAGTATAGGAAAGTGACTGATTTATATATGTTGATCTTGTATACTGCTACTTTACTAAATTTATCAGCTCTAGAGGTCTTCTAATGGAGTTTTTTGGGTTTTCTAATTATAGAATCATGTCATCAGCAAAAGATAATTGACCTCTTCTAACCCTTCACTTTTTCTTCTTTCCTTGATTTCTGTGGCTAGAGTTTCAAGGACTATGTTGAATACAAGTGAGAACAGACATCCTTGTCTTGTTCCTGTTTTTAGAAAAATTCAGTTTTTTTCCTTTCAGCATGATGTTGGCCTTTGGTTTATCATACATAGCTTGTACAATGTTGAGATAAGTTTCTTTTATTCCTATACTCTCTAGCATTAAAAACATGAATGCTTGCTGGACTTTGCCAAATGCTTTTTCTGCATCTATTGAGCTAACTATGATTCTTGTACTTAACTCTCTTTATATGGTGAATTACATTTAATGATTAGCATATGTTGAAGAAAACTTGCATCCCTGGGGTAAAACTGACTTGATCATGGTGCACTATTTTCTTATATTTTTGTATGTGGTCTGCCAATATTTTCTTAAGAATTTTTGGATCTGTGTTCATTAAGGATTTGGGTCTGTAGTCTTCTTTCCTTGATGTATCTTTGCCTGGTTTTGGTATCAGGGTAATATGATCTTCCAAGAATGAATTTAGTGGTGTTCCCTCATTTTCTATTTCATGGAATAATTTGAGGAGCATTCCATTAGTTCTTCTTTAAAGATCTGGTAGAACTCAGCTGAGAATCCTCCTGATCTTGGGTTTTTGTTTGTCAGAAGGCTTTTAATGGTTTTTCAACTATTTTTATCTGGGTTCCTCTGCTATTTTTTTCTTAGCTTTTAAAATTATTGATGAAGCTGTTTAATTGCTGTGTTGATTTCCCATGGTCTGAATTTTTCTGATTGTATTATAATAATATTTAGCATATTTTACATTTTTCTTCATTTTGTGTAAGTTTTTATTTAAATATAGAAATAAGAATACATTATCGATGCTGTTGAGTACTTTTATCTGAAGACATATTTTTTTTGTCCTCTACTTTCTATAGTATTAGGAGCTATTGATCATTAATATTTTTCTAATGGGTGTGAAAAAGTGATATTCTAACTATAATACTAATTTTTATTCCTGTTTGCTTATTATTTGGGATAGTACTAGCAATACAATTTGTGAGATTACAGAGTAAATGCTGCATTGTAAAGCAATTAGATATTTTCACTGTTGTCTTACCTGACTTCCATGGTGCATGGTTCTTTTCATCAACTCCCCTTCTTCTCACATCTTGGACCAATCACGTCTGTATTGGTCAGTTTGAACTGCCATAATAAAAGAGCACAGACATTGTGACTTGAACAACAAATGCTTATTTTCTCATAGTTCTGGAGCCCAGAAGCCTAAGATCCAGGTGCTGTCAATTTAGGTTACTGGCCAGGCCTCTTTTCCCACATTGCATATGGCCACATTCTTGCTATGTCACCATGTGACCTCTTCTCTGTGCTTGCATATTATCTCTTCTTCTTGATATAAGAATGCCAGATATATGCCCTCTCATGTTCACTGCAGCATTATTCAAAATCAAGATCAGTATCAAGATAGTGATTGCAAGTGTCTATCAATGAATGAATGAGTAAAATATGGCATTTTTACAGAACAGATTACTATTTAACCTTAAAAGGAAATCCTCACAGCCAGGAGCGATGGCTCAAGCCTGTAATCCCAGCACTTTGGGAGGCTGAGACAGGAGAATCGCGAGTTCAAAGCCAGCCTCAGCAAGGGCGAGGCGCTAAGCAACTCAGTGAGACCCTGTCTCTACATAAAACACAAAACAGGGCTGGGGATGTGGCTCAGTGGTCGAGTGCCCCTGAGTTCAATCCCCAGTACCAAAAAAAAAAAAAGGGAAATTTTCTCATGTACAACAATATGGGTTAACTTATAAGTCATTCGTTGACAGATACAAAATTTAAGTTACAGGAAAGAATAAAAAAGCACAACAAATATGTCATATTTCATATATGTGGACCGTCAACCAGCACATTATTCCAGCCAGAATTTGGAGTTTCTTCATTCCTTCTGCCCGATAAGCTCATAGACTTGAAATAATAAGAAAATTCTTTCATGATTCTTTTACAATGTACTTCAAATATATTTGACTGGACCATGTACTGTCTTATCTCTGTGACTTTTCAAATAAAATCTGCCTAAAATATTCTTGCCTCATTACCTGATTACCTGGATAATTTGCTGTCATGTCTCATCTACCTTGTGATATATATAGTCTGGGAAGAACTCCTTGGATCCCTAGAATAAATCTAGCGATGTTAGCTAATTTCACTTATATTTCCTATTATAATCTATTGTAACTGCTCTACAAAAAGAAGATGCACCCGTACTCAAAATTTGATTTGGCTGACAAAACTAATGATCTCTCTCTCTCTCTTTTTCTCATGCATGCATGCACACACACACACACAAATATGAAAGGTTTTATCACTTATATATGAAGCCTTCTAGAGAGAGCAGGCTTTCCAAAAAAAGTTTTTAAATGACCAAAATACAAGAAAATTCCTCATTAATTGGATTCAGGGGGTGAGGCTGGGGTAATGACTGCCATGCACAAAGAGTTTTGCATAGTTTTAATCTACTGCTGTCACCAAAGGAGGGAGACACCTGGGCTTCTTATCAGCTTGACCAGATTGGGGGCAGAATGGAAGAGGAATGAAACTTAGAAGTTATCAACAACCAAACATAGAAAAATAGACTCTTTTTTCCCCCATACTTTTTTTTTTAGATTAATTTCTTGTGGATGTACACAATGGTGAAATTCACTGTAGTATGTTCCTATAGGTACATAGGAAAGTTATGTCAAATTCAGACTATTACATGAATAGTCTGAATTTGAACTATTCAGGAACTTGGCTGAGCTAGAGGAAAGAGCTGAATTAGGAGGCACTGATGTAGCTGATTAAACAATCAATCAAGAGTGAGAGAATTAAGACTTTAATCTCTTACTGCAATGGTCCAAGTAAGAAGCTCAACCAAGAATCTGACTCCCTGTGTTCTATGCCCCCTTTCAAATGGCGTACTACTGGAGGGCTAAGAAAATCAGCACAGACATTAGGGTCAGTGTATTGATGCAGAAGTTCTGAACCAAAGGATTAAATAGGTTATGGACTATAAAATTGGGGAGAGTAAGAGAGAAGAAAGATAAAATTACTGAGCGAGAGAGGGGAAAAGTGACTTTAAATTTTTCCCCTCTCCTCAATAAGAAAGTCTCTGTAGAGGCAACTCCCAAGGCCTCAGATAGTGAGAATTATGAATGAATGTTAGCAGGGCTGGTGGTGTAGATATGTAAAAGGATGACTTATCATGAAGACTTAGCTGCAACTCCCTTCAATGTACTGGCTATGCACTGAATTTGGTATGGGGTGGGCAGATTTTACATGAGGCTTGTCTGGGAAGGACTTTGTTTTTGCCTGTTGTCAGACCTGAAAAATCATACATCTTTTTTTTCTTTAAATATCTTTAGTTGTTGATTGATCTTTATTTTATTCATTTATTTATATGTGGTGCTGAGGATAGAACCCAGTGTTTCACATATGCTAGGCAAGTGCTTTATCACTGAGCTACAGCCCCAGCCCATCATATATAGGTTTTTAACTAAAGACTGAACTGCTCATGGGGTCCTTATTGTGTGGAATTATGTTCATATGTAAGCCCAAGGGGAAATGGATCACATTTGTTCAAGTGACTAGTTTCAATGGACATATCTTAATCAATTACTTAATTTTGAAATATTTTGACTTTATTCATTTTTACTGACTATAATATGGATCAATACAACATAGACTGGAAATTTTAGCCACTTTTAGATAATCTCTACTTATGATGATGTTTTAAAGGCAGCTGAAAATGTTTTGTTTATAGCACACTGGAAAATCATGTTTTAGCACACCAATCATTACTATGAATAGTCAGCAAAAAGTTCTTTTAAAAAAGGAGTTCTGAATATTTAAATGCACAGGTTTTCAAATTTCACAGACTATAGATCAACTCTAAATGCCGAGTTTAATGTCTATAAGCCTCAATTTTATCATCTGCAAATATACCTCATAAAATTGTTATAGAGAAGAAATGAGACAAAACATGAAAAATATCTTATTCTTTAGCACATATAGTATCACCAAATAATTGTTTAATACGTGTCAGTTAGAATGTGCATATTTTTTATCTATCCATGGCCCTGAAATCACTTATGAAGTATCAATTCAGAGAAAGCTAAACCATGTGGTAAGAAGATATATACACTTTAGGATTTAGATTCTTCATTTTTTAAAAGGGAGGGGATCATTCTACTTTCACTGTTTTCATGCCATACAGTTCTCCAAAATGTTCAAAATTTTTACATGAAGCCTAGTGATGTTTTTGTGTCCTAGAAAAATGGTTTTCCATGCATTCCTCTGTGAAGTGGCAATCAAATCCATAGTATATTCCATAGTGTATTTCCTATTATTTCTGCACTTAAAATCTAATGTGCTCTGCTCACATTGCTAACTTGTCAGATGTGAAATCAGTCTTGAGGACATATAAGCAGGTAATATGGATGATCTCCTTCAATTTTTACACTTATAATAATATGGGTATATAGCAATTGCATGCATGATATTCCCATTCCATTCCATTCAGTTAAAATTCTTTATCAGTTCTTAGATTTTAGAAACCAAGATTTTAAAAATAAAGTCTATTTTCTGCCTTTGAAAACCTGTCAGTTATCTCAGAATTTAGGTACATATTTATCCTACCGTAATTCAATGGGATAAGGACTATAACAAATGCAATAGCAATGTGTTTTGGAAACCACAGAAAAGAAACTAATAATTCTATCTTTAGGTATTGGAGAATGCTCTATTTATGAGATTACAATCAACTTTAGTCTCAAAGGACAGATAAGATTGTCCAGGAAAAGAAAATTGGAGAAAGTTACATAGAATAGAGGCAAAAAAAAAAAAAAAGTAGAAAAGACATAGATATTTTCAAAACTGTAAAATGAAGATGAATCTAGGCCATATATATATATATACATTCCTTCAATAAAGTATCTTCTGTCCTCCAAAGATTCAAACATGTACCGAAGGCTATGGAATTTCAAAAATACTCATTTAACATAATTAGAAATTGTAAGGAATGAAAACTGATATTTAATCATAAAATCCACAGCACCTACAAATTTCATATGTAAAGTAATAATTATGATTAGAAGACCATTTATTATTTGCTAAGATTATTAGTTGTTTATGTGTATGGGAAATCAAATGCCTCTAAATCTAAGACAATGGTCTATCTATTGCATATCAAATCCTCTACTTAGCTGTTTATGGAGGTATATGATGAAAGCAAGAAATATTTATTCATGAAGCACACATTGATTTGTTCACTGGTTGAAAAAAAGATGCTCAGTAAAATTTAATACAACTTTTTAAATGTTTTGGATATTTGCATCAAGTCAGGCACTGGATGCAATGCACTTCACACATATTTTTGTGTTATATTAATATATATACTGTTTTGATAAGCCATCCATGAAAATCACTCATAAAAATGTACATTTTCTGTATAAATGTAATGCATGGCTATTACCTGAAGAAAGGAATTCCCACATGTCTAAAGGATAATATGCACCCACAACAGCTGAATGAGAAATTCAGTGAAATACTAGGCAGCATTGACTTTACTTTTTCTTTAGATATTTTATTTCAATTGCTATGGATTTACAATTTTACCTTGAATTGATTCTGTCACAAACAAATTCGTTTTGTTACATTTTCTGGCAATTGGCATCTGGGTTCTGTTTTTTGAATACTCTGAATTTTATAAATTTGCTGCCATTACAACCATCAATAGAACCAGTCATGTTGGGGCAGTGATGTGGTGCTGGTTAAGTGATAGACCAAGTTGAAGACAGGCTGTAGTTGACAACTGACTTAACACAATGAGTTGTTTCAACTGAGATAGACGGTTTGTGTTCTCTACTTCTAAGAGACAGTTATTTTGAAAGATGCATTTTATTTTGTTGGGCTGAAAAGAACAGTTTGTCTTAATTAAACTTGACATTTCAAAGCTTATACAGAGAGCTTTCTCCAGGGACGGAAACAAACCGTTTGTATCCTCTAGAGTAGGAGAGTGAAATAACAGAGTCCATGGTCTCATTCCTTAGTGCAGTTTCTCTGGTGTTCCTTAGTGCAGTTTCTCTGGTGTTCATTCGTCTATTTTTGTTTATCTTAAGAAAAGCACTGGAAGAGTTGTAACAATATTCTCTAGGACAACTTAAGAATTGATGGTAGAAATATTTTGGAGAAGTAAGGTTAATATTAATAATGTACAAAGCAATACATTGTGTATCATTGAGTTATTTTGTATGTTCATTCAGAGTAGTAAATTAAATTTTCACTGAGGGGATGAAATAATATAAAAATAATATATTAGGAATTTTCTACTTTAAGCTTGTATTTCTTGAGATCACAAAAACATTAATAGGATTCAATTTTGTCTGATTCTAATTTGAGTTCATTGCATGTTGTCATTCCCTTTGGAAAAATAAATATATCTTACATATAATTTCTATTCATCATAAAATGCTTCATGATCCATGTTTTATCTCTGATGGCAGGAATGTAAGCCTTTGTAGTATAAATGCATTGGAATCTTTTTTTTTTTTTTAAGAGAATACTGGAGATTGAACTCAAGGACACTGGACCACTGAGCCACATCCCCAGCCCTATTTTGTATTTTATGTAGAGGTAGGGTCTCACAGAGTTGCTTATCACCTTGCTTTTACTGAGGATGGCTTTGGACACACGATCCTCCTGCCTCAGCCTCCCCAGCCGCTGGGATTACAGGCATGTACCACAGCACCCGGCTGGAATCATTTCTTTCCCCCATAAAGGTCTATGTGTGGATAATTTGGATAATGGAGCCTCATGAAATTGAAGTAATTATTTTTCAACTAGACATAAGTGCTTAATAAAATATATATTTTACTAAAGAGTAAAATCATTTTTGTTTTTACTTCTAAAAGCTAAGATAGTAATCAAACTATAGTAAACAGAAAAAAATATGGATATTAGGTATTTGCAATTTATATTTAAAAAAATTTGGTATCACTATAGAATCCCTTAAATACAACACTAAAATTGAATAAAAATGTAAAATTACTTAAAATAATTTGAAACATATGACAGCCTTTGTCTTTAGTTATACTAGCAAAAAATCTAATATACAAAGAATGTATTTATTTTACCAATAGCAATAGAAAGGCATAAATTTTGTTTGAGAGCAATATATGTGATAAATTTCCGGAATACAAGTCCACGAAGTACTAATGAACCAGAAAGCGTTGTGTAAACATATGATTCATTTGGATTGAGATATTTGCTTCAATAGACTCTGAAAAAAACTGAAGAACATACTGTGATTATGTTATTTTGTATATGTGTATTATTTTAAAATAACATGTCTCCATATTTTTGAGTGCATCACAAGTTTTCTTCAGAAATTCTAACCTCTATCTGTTTTTCTGGTTTAGTTCCAAATTACATTGATATTATTAGTATGTTACTTCACAGGCACACATTTTTTAAGTGGAAATTCATAAATATGTTGAGATATAAATAAGACTTAAGCGACAAAATTTGTTACTTGATTACTAGTATTCATTTAATCAATTGCTTTTTTTAAATCTGGGATTTTGTTTTTACTGGTGGAAAAAAATAGTAGCCCTCATTTTTGAATTGTAATCACATATTTTATATATGGATGTCAACATTTTTATATAATATATTTCTTAATGGGCATATAACAATGGATATAACATTGATTAGATTTTTATAAATATTACCATTTAAATTAAGAATGCATTTCTCTTTTAAAATGGTTCCATTAGAATCTAAATACCAAAACAATTTGATAGTTCAACTTAATTCATGATGAAAAAAAAATACATGAATAAGGTCATCTTTAACCATCTTTGAATTTTGACCATAGCAATTTTTTTCTTCTTAAAATCATATTTTAATCACACATTTCTCACAGATGATCACCCTATTATAGTATGTATTTTGAACTAGTCTTCTCTTAATCATCACATATTTTTTCCTACAATGTATTCATGCATATTGAATTATATTTTCAACATATCTGTCCATAAGCCTTTAGGTCTTAAAATATTTTTCAAGACTCAGCTTAGACTTTTATTATTTATAACATAATTAGTTTAATGCAATAAAAATGTATTAGAGGATTGAAGAAAACCTTAAGCATAATATGAAACTTGTATCAAGAATCTGTTATTTTATGTCTGTATATCATTCTTTATCAAATAGCTCATGAATTATGAATGAGTATTACTTGATATAAGAGTTAGACTAGCTTCAGCATTAATTATATCCCCATAGTACATTTTTATAAATGGAAGTCATGAGAAATCTATGTACCCAAAAGGAAGTTGATGAAAACAGTTGATGAGCTGGGGTTGTGGCTCAGTGGTAGAGCACGCACCTAGCGAGGGTAAGGCGCTGAGTTAGATCCTCAGCACCATATACAAATTAATAAATAAAAAAGGTATAAATTTTTTTTAAAAAAAGAAAATAGTTATTTGTTTTAGCAACATTACTAAACTAATTTTTAAATGTTTCTAAGTTAGGAGACAAAATCTACAAAATGGTTTCTACCAAAGATTAGAAATACATTTAGGGATATAATATCTAATTGGATGATAAAAACTTTCTTAAAATTTTTAAAATGAAAGTATTAGATTCAACTAATTAGCAAAAGTATTGGCCTGGTAGTCAGGTAATCATTCTCTTTAAACTTTAGGAAAGCATACCCAAAGCATAAAATATAAAATATGGTTATTATATATCATACAAATAATTCCAACATCTAAAGTCTTTTCTGATATGAGTTTTCTAAAAATTATTCTTGTTTTCTTTTGCTCATAGTTTGCTTCCTTATGTGTTTTGTAAATCTTTAGTGTGCACATAACCAGTATAGCTATTATTGTTACACATTTTTGATATGATATATAGTTTCTACTGTACCTGAAAATTTTATACAACCTCGGCAGTGTAGATTAGAATTACTTTATACAAGAAAATTTATAAAGGGCACTTTCTAAAAAAATTCTTTTTAGTTGTAGATGAACACAATACCTTTAATTTGTTTTATTTGTTTTTATGTGGTGCTGAGGACTGAACCCAGTGCCTCACCTGTGCGAGGCAAGTACTCTACCACTGAGCCACAATCCAGCCCTATAAAGGACACTTTTCGAATATAAATATTAAACATTCTTCCACCTTGTGCCAAAATTTGAGACAGTCCATGTTCTTTACCTTCACATGCTCTAATTTCTAGTTCACTCCTACTAATGATAATACCATTTGAGTTTCACATTTATGGAGAAAATATTCCACTGAATTAAGATCGACTGGCAATTTATAGGCTTTATTTCCTAAACTGTTTGCCAAATGAAGCTATGAAAACTTAAGTTCAATGTTAAGTCATTCTGAGTGTAACATCTATTTGCAATGTTTTAATCACATCTCCGAAGCAGAATTATACTAAATTGACTGTAGTGTTCTTGGTAGTTGCCACTGCAAAAATCACTTATTTAAAAATATTTATTTTTTGTGTGAAATATGTTTAGTTGTATTCTTTATAGACCACAACTGAATTCCTAGACTCTTTCAGAACATCTTATTTGCCCCTTTGCAAGATACTGAATTTGTTAGTGAATTTTAAAAATAGTTTTCAGTTGCTATGTTTATATATGGTTTGTTAGAAAAAAAACATTAACATAAAACAATCTGAGTAATTTAAATCTATAAGCAGGTGGGAAAAAAAGAAAAAAGAAATGAGTCCATCCCATATTTCTATAACATAAATATTAATGGTAATATTGCCTTACTCTTTATGTTCAACAACTTAGTTCTTTTATGTAATACTCAAGAAGATGTTCTTGTGAGCGAAGCCTTATATGTGTATCAAGAAAAAACAAATCTATAAATAAATATATGGGGGCAGGGGAAGCTGGGAAATAACATTGTTTTTCATGCATCTAATGAAAAGCAAACTTGGTGTCATTGAAATGGATACTGGGTCTAAATACTTGTCTAAACTCAGATTCATATGAATTCCAACCTCTTGGGAGCATTCAAGCTCTCTTAACCTCAAATAATGAGAAGTATTATCAGATTCAGTTGGTGTGAAATGAATAAAATATAAAATGCTATATCCAGTCTGAAAGGTCCTTGTCTCAAGATAATCTGAAGAGCAAGTATTCACTAGTATGGTAGATTTAAGAATTTTTTTATAAATAAAAAATAAAAACTAGAGCACAATTTAAGATTCTATCTTCATTCAGTAAAAATGCTCTTACACTAACAGAAGGATTGGGAAGGTCTCTTAAATACCCATCAAGTCATGCTAAGCAAGAACTTTCAGATTTTATCGTTCTCAAATGATTTGCATCTCTCTAAACGTAAATGGGTTTGTCAAAATTACTGCATTTACAAATCATACAAACAGTAAATTCTGAGTCCCTGTAAATGTACATGTGTACATATTACAGTTTGAGATATAATAAATATTTCTCATAAATCAAGATTCAGTTATCATAAGCTTGATTTCAGGATTTAAATGTTATTTAACCACAACTTAAATTGTCTTTAATTATAACAAGTAAATCTACATTATGTGTTCAAAGAAAAGTAATTTTCTCTAGATAAATTTAAGTGGTTTATAAAGAATCATCTATAAAGGGGGAGAAAGCTATACCTTTATTGCATATAATCATGTTAGTATTTTATACTTTAGTGAATAAATGAACTTGCAGCTAGAAAAAATGTGAAGTAAGAACTTTGTCTTCACTACCATCAGCATAGTCATGTAGCAGGAATAGTAGAATTTCAGATTCTCAGTATTTTTTTTCCTTTTCTAAAACTCTGTGTAATCCTCAGTGAATGACATAAAAATACCATATCAACATTTTTAGTAACATCACCAGTGAATTTTAGGCATTAATTAGCTATTAGCCAACACTTTATATATCTACATATCTATATAGATATAGGTTTAAATATATGTATATATGTATATACGTGTGTGTGTGTGTATGATATCAGGGAAATAGAAGAATTCATGATTTTCAGTGATTATGAACAATGTAAATATACACCATAACAAAAAGAAAATACAAAAGTACAAGAATTCACTTTTGTGATGGTCTTTGTTATATATTTATATTTAACTGTGATTTTTCAAAGCATATTTCAAAGTTTACATAGTAGACATTGAAAATAGTGTTTCCTTCTAACATTAACCTACTTATTTTTTTTAACATTTTAAAATTTATTTTCATTTTATAAAACAGCAGAATACATTTCAAGTCATAGCACACACATGAGGTGCAATTTTTCATTTCTCTAGTCGTAAGAAAGGTGGAGTCTCACCATTTGTGTCTTCATACATGGGCTTAGGGTAGTGATATCCATCTCATTCCACCATCTTTCCTACCCCATGCCCACTGCCTTCCCCTACCTACCCTTTGCCCTATCTAAAGTTCCTCCATTTCTCCCATGCTCTCCACCCATACTCCTATTATAGATCAGCATCCACTAATCAGAGAAAACATTCAGCCTTTGGTTTTGGGGATTGGCTTACTTCACTTAGGATAATGTTCTCCAATTCCATGTATTTATCTGCAAATGCCATGATCTTATTTTCTTTTAACGCTGAGTAATATTCTATTGTGTATATATACCACAGTTTCTTTATTCATTCATCTATTGAAGGGTATCTAGGTTGCTTCCACAGTTTAGGAATTGTAAATTGTGCTGCTATAAATATTGAAGTGGCTGTGTAACTGTACTATGCTGTTTTAAGTCTTTAGGGTATAGACTGAGGAGTGGGATAGCTGGGTCAAATGGTGGTTCCATTCCAAGTTTTTTAAGGCATCTCCATACTGCTTTCTAGATTGGTTGCAAATTTGCAGTTCCACCATCAATGTTTCAGTGTGCCTTTTCCTCCACATCCTCACTAGCACTTATTATTATTTGTATTCGTGATAACTGCCATTCTGACTGGCATGAGATGAAATCTTAGAGTAGTTTTGATTTGTATTTCTCTAATTGCTAGATATTGAACATTTCTTCATATATTTGTTGATTAATTGTATATCTTCTTCTGAGAAGTGTCTGTTCAACTTCTTAGCCCGTTTATTGATGGATTGTTTGTTTTGTTGGTGTTCAGTTTTTTGAGTTCTTTATATATCCTGGAGATTAGTGCTCTATCTGTTGTTCATGTGGCAAAATTTGGCTCCCAGAATGTAGGCTCTCTGTTAACCTCATTGATTATTTCTCTTGCTGAGAAGTAGCTTTTCAGTTTGAATCCATCCCATTTTTTGATTTTTTATTTTATTTATTACACTTTAGGAGTCTTGTTAAGGAAGTTGGGGGCCTAATCTCACATGATGAAGGTTTGGACCCACTTTTTCCTCTATTAGTCTCAAGGTCTCTGGTCTAATTCCTAGGTTCTTGATCCACTTTGAGTTAATTTTTTGCATGGTAAGAGAAAGGAGTCTAGTTTCATTTTGCTGCATACAGATTTCCAGTTCTCCCAGCACCATTTGCTGAAGAGACTATGTTTTCTCCAGTGTATGTTTTTGGCATTGTTGTCTAGCATGAGATGATTGTATTTATGTGGGTTTGTCTCTATGTCTTCTATTCTGTACCATTGGTCTACATGTCTAGTTTGATGCCAATACCATGTCATTTTTGTTACTATAGCTTTGTAGTATTGTTTAAGTTCTGGTATTGTGATGCCTCTTGCTTCACTCTTCGTGCTAAGGATTGCTCTGGCTATTCTGGGCCTTTTATTTTTCCGAATAAATTTCATGATTGCTTTTTCTATTTCTACAGGGAGTGACATTGGGATTTTAATTGGAATCACATTGAATCTGTGTAGTGCTTTGGGTAGTATAGCCATTTTGACAATATTGATTCTGCCTATCCAAGAGCATGAGAGATCTTTCCATCTTCTAAGGTCTTCTTCAATGTCTTTCCTTAATGTCCTATAGTTTTCATTGTAGAGGTCTTTCACCTCTTTTGTTAGACTGATTCCCAAGTGTTTTATTTTTAATTTGAGGCTATTGTGAATGAGGTAGTTTTCCTGATCTCTTTTTCAGAGGACTTATCATTGATGTGTAGAAATGCATTTGATTTGTGGATGTTGATTTTATATCCTGCAACTTTGCTGAATTCATTTATTAATTCTAGAAGTTTTCTGGTGAAATTTTTTGGATCCTCTAAATATAGTATCATGTTGTTAGCAACAACAATAGTTTGAGTTCTTCATTTCCTATTTGTATCTCTTTAATTTCTTTCATCTGTCTAATTGCTCTGGCTAGAGTTTCAAGAACTATGTTGAATAGAAGTGGCGAAAGAACGCATCCCTGTCTTGTTCCAGCTTTTAGAGGGAAAGCTCCCAATTTTTCTTCATTTAGGATGATGTTGGCCTTGGGTTTACATAGATTGATTTTACAATATTGAGGTATGTTCCTACTATCCCTAGTTTTTCTAGTGTTTTGACCATGAAAACATCTGTATTTTGTCAAATGCTTTCTCTGCATCAATTGATAAAATCATATGATTCTCATCTTTAATTCTATTGATGTGATGAATTATGTTTATTGATTTCTGTATGTTGAACCAACCTTGCATACCAGGAGTGAACCCCTCTTGATCATGGTGTACTATTTTTTTAATATGTTTCTGTATGCAATTTGACCAAATTTTATTGAGAATTTTTGCATCTATATTCATCAGGGACATTCTGAAATTTTCTTTCTTTGATGTGTCTCTGTCTGATTTTGGTATCAGTATGATACTAACCTTTTATAATGAATTTGGAAAGTTTCCCTTTTTTTCTATTTCATGGAATATTTTGAGGAGTATTTTTGTTAGTTCTTCTTTTATAAGTCTTGTAGAACTTTGTTAAGAATCCTTCTGATCCTGGGCTTTTCTTGGTTGGTAGGCTTTTGATGGTGTCTACTAATTCCTTGCTTGTAATTGATATGTTTAAATCATGAATGTCCTCATGGTTCAGTTTGGGTAGATCATATGCCTCTGGAAATTTTCAGTGTCTTTAGAGTTTTCTGTTTTACTAGAGCATAAATTTTTAAAATAGTGTCTAATTATCCTGTGTATTTCAATAGTGTTGTCATATTTCCTTTTTCATCACAAATTTTAGTAAGTTGGGTTTCTCTGTCTTTCTTTTCATTAGGGTGGCTAAGGGTTTGTCAATTTTTATTTAATTTTTTAAAGAAACAGCTTTTTGTTTTGTCATTTTTGGAATTGTTTCTTTTGTTTCAATTTCATTGATTTCAGCCCTGATTTTAATTATTTCCTATCTTCTACTTCTTTTGGTGTTGGTTTGTTCCTCTTTTTTCTAGGGCTTTGAGATGTAGTGTCAGGTCATTTATTTGTTGACCTTTTCTTCTTTAAATGAATGAGCTTAATGCAATGAACATTCCTCTTAGCACTGCCTTCATAGTGTCCCAGAGGTTCTGATATGTTGTATCAGAGTTTTCATTTACCTCTAAGAATTTTTTAAATGTCTTCTCTGATCTCTTCTTTTCTCCACGCATCATTCAATAGCTTATTTTTGAGTCTCCATGTGTTGGAGTAGCTTCTGTTTTTCAATGTCATTAATTTCTAATTTCATTCCATTATAGTCAGATAGAATGCAGAGTAGTATCTCTATTTTTATTTTTATTTTTGTATTTGCAAAGAGTAGCTTTGTGGCACAGCATATGATCCCTTCTGGAGAATGATCCATTTGCTGCTGAGAAAAAAGTATATTTGCTTGTTGATGGATGGAATATTCTATATATGTCTGTGAAGTCTAAATTATCGATTCTTTTATTGAGTTATATAGTTTCCTTTTTTACTTTTTGTTTGGAAGATCAATCCAGTGGTGTGAGAGGTGTGTTAAAGTCATCCAGTATTATTGTGTTGTGGTCTATTTGCTTCTTGAAGTTGAGAAGGGTTTGTTTGATATACATAGATGCCCCATTGTTTAGAGCATAAATATCTAAGACTATTATGTCTTATTGATGTATGATTCCCTTAAGTTGTATGAAATAACCTTCTTTATCCCTTTTCACTAACTTTAGTTTTTAGTCCACTTTATCTGATATGAGGATGGACACCCCTGCTTGTTTATGTGGTCCATGTGAGTGATACATTTTTTTCCTATCCTTTCACCTTCAGTCTATGGATGTCTTTTCCTATGAGATGAGTTTCTTGGAGGCAGCACATTGTTGGGTCTTTTTAAAAATCCAATCTTCCAGTCTTTGTCTTTTAATTGATGAATTTAGGCCATTCACATTCAAGGTTATTATTGAGACATGGTTTGTATTCCCAAACATTTTTGTTTATTTTTAGTTTTTAACTTGACTAGGTTTCTCTTTTGATTAGACTTTTATTTACTGTAGCTACTCCCTTTGCAGGTTTTCATTGTTGTTTTTCATTTCCTTCTATGAAATATTTTTCCAAGAATGTTCTGTAGTGTAGACTTTATTGGTGCAAATTCTTTTAACTTTTGTTTATCTTGGAAGGTTATTTCATCATCAAATCTAAACTTTAATTTTTCTGTATATAAGATTCTTGCTTGGCATCCACTGTCTTTCAGAGCTTGGTATATGCTGTTTCAAGCTCTTCTAGTTTTAAGAGTCTGGGTTGAGAATTCTGCAGAGATCCTAATTGGTTTCCCCCTATATGCAATCTCATTCCTTTCTCTTGTGGCTTTTAAATTTTTTTTTCCTTACTCTGTATGCTAGGCATTTTCATTGTAATGTGCCTTGGTGTAGATCTGTTGTGCTTTTGTACATTTGGTATCCTGTAAGCCTCTTGTATTTGATTTTTCCAATTTGTTCTTCATGTTTAGAAAATTTTCTGGTATTGTTTCATTGAATAGATTGTTTATTCCTTTGGTTTAAAACTCAATGCCTTCTTCTATACCAATATTTCTTAAGTTTGTTCTTTTCATGTTATCCCATAATTCTTGAATGTTCTGACCATGGTTTCTTACCATCTTCAGTGTGTGATCAACTCTATTTTCAAGATTATATACTTTCTCTTCATTGTCTGAGGTTCTGTCTTTCAAGTGATCTAATCTTTTGGTGATGCTTTTTATTGAGTTTTTAATTTGGTTTATTGTTTCTTTCTAGGATTTCTGTTTGATTCTTTTTCAGAATATCTGTCTCCTTATTGAATTAATGTTTTGCTTCCTGTATTTGTCTATGTAACTCTTTATCAAAATGATCGTCTTCTGCCTGTGTTTGCTCTTTTATATCATCCTTTCATTCACAGAACATTTTAAGTATGTACACCCTGAACTTCTTCTCTGACATTTCTTCTTTTGTGTTGACCATGAATTTTAATAATGTAGTATCTTGCTTTGTTTGGGGCACTTTCTTTCCCATTCTTTTTTTTCATGTTGTTCATGTGTCTTCCCTTGTAGCACTGTGGATCCAAGATGTTACAGTTTTTATTGTGTAGACTTATATATTTTCTGCAGGGTTCTAATATCTCTCCTTTAAGGGGGATACTAATATTAATAGACCCCAATTACAAATGATATACAGTTTTAAACCAAGTAAATCCCAATAGGACATTTACAGCTTTGTCACAGTATGCAGAAATTATGAGTTCAATTAATATCTACAATATAAACAGTAGATTTGCAAAAGGGTCTATAGTTTCTGCTGGTGGACTAGAAAGAACTGGGGGTGGAGTATAGGATGAGATGTTATGGAGGTAGGAAGTGAGAATATAGAGTTATTAGACCTTAGAAGGCATAAAAGAAGAATCCAAAAGAATTTGGCTAGTAATAGAAAAGGGAGAAAGAGATTTTGGGAAGACAAGTAAGTAGGAAGAAAATGGAGTACAAGAACAAAGAAACATAAAAATTAAGAAAAATAAAAAATTTAAAAATAGAAGATAAAAGACGATATAATACAACTGTAATATACTAATCATATATCCCTATCCTCAGTAGCCTAATGCATGAAAAATCTTGATTTCACAAATGTTGGTGATGTGAGGGCAGAAAAAGAGGAGAAAGAAAAGAAGAAGAAAAAAAGACAATAGAAAAAAATTTTAAGGTAAATAAAACAAATTGCTTCTGTTGGAGTTTAATATTTTTCCTGCTTCCCTTCTCATCCAGTAGGTGGGGTTGTCTGTTGCTTGCTGGTATCTCCCCCCTCTAGATGGTGCCATTTATTAGGTTATGTGGGTTGGTCTTAGAGGCAGAGCTTCTGGAGGTGGGATTTAGCCCTTGCCAATCCCCATGGGAAGACTCCACTCCGAGGATCTCCTTTGGGGCCTGTCGTGTAATGTGGAAGCCTGGTCTTATCTCTTCATATTGCCTGTAGACCTCACAATTCCTGATGTTTCATTTAGTCTCTAAACTGTATCTCTCTCACCTCCTTCCTTTCTACGTCCCAATCAGGAGTCTCTCTCTCTCTCTCTCTCTCTCTCTCTCCCTCTCTCTCTAGAGGTCTTGTGAATTGTGCTCTGGGGCCTGTGCATCTGTCATAGAGTGCTGTTTTGTGTTCAGGAGGTACTGACCAGTCTTTGTGTGCTACAGATTGAGCACATAGCTGCAAGTGCTGTGCCAGGTTAGTGGCTGCTGTGGAGAGGGGCAAGATGGAGAACTATAAGTACTTTGATATTGCTCTGGGCCCCAGCCAGTGTCTCAAGCTGGGAGTTACCACAATTAAATATGGTGATGGTAGTAGTGAGGATAATCCAAGATGGTGGCAAAAGTGTCCTGAGTTGGAGGCATCTGCTTTCAGAGATAGGGTTAGGGCAGGCTGAGCAGCGGTGTTGGACAATGTGTTTGGAGATGCAGCTCTCTGGCAGGAGGCTGTCTCCAGACCCTGTCTGGTGTCTCCAGGTGTAGGCTATCATGTGAAGGGGACTATGGCAGAGGTTGTAGTGTTCCAAGATGGAGGTAAATGGGGGAGCCCCATGCTGGTAGATGGGGGTCCACTTGGGAACAGCAGCCAGGGGTCCTGCGTGAGAGCGGGGGTTCTATGGGGAAGCATTGTCTAGGGATCCTTCACAGTGTGTGGGCATTGGAGCCAGGGGTCCTGCGTAGGCAAGCTGCCAGAGTCCTGTGCAAATGCTGAGGCCTGGAAACCTGCGCAGGCACGCAGCTGAAATTCCTTCATGGGAGCAGCTGTCGGGGTTCTCTAATAACTCGCAGAGAAACAGTATTCTCACTGCTTTAATCCCAGGTCATGGAGAGACTAGGAATGCAGTGTTCATCTAGGCCAACATCTTGGATCCTCTCCCTTAACTTTTTTTTGCAAAATTCATTATTTATAAAATAAAAGTGTTGATGAATATAAAATGGGGAAAACTTATATTTTTGAAGAAAGAACAATTGTGCATGATAACAACATGCAAAGAAAACCAATTTATGTCTCAAATCACTTCATGCTAACATTCATTTATCATATTTGCTTCTTTGGAAATTGTAGTGTATACTGAATAATTTATTATTTATCTGTTGGGAATATGTTCATATTTTAATAAACATTTCTTGGATAAAAAGGAATATAATAAAGTTATTATTGCCTTTGTATTTCCCTATTTCTTCATTCCTTTCTTGGTTTTGGTCCTTCACAAAGTTTGTATTTAGGTCTATTTCCACTAACTACTATGTGTAGTTATTTAATGTTTAGTTTTACTTTTTAAATTTACTTTTTTCATTCATTTATATCAGTATCTATATTCACTTACCAATTTGTAGGAGTAAAAATGTGCTTAGAGTGCATTTTATGACAACTTTGTGGTTGGCAGGGTGATCTTCCATTAATCAATAATTGCTATTTAGAGTATAATAAATAATTACTAGTAGAAATATAAAAGATTTTGGTACTAACTTCAGGAACTTTGAAATATATGTAAAAGTAGACCTCTGGTATAAAATTTGTATTCTTATTTTGTTAGTCATGTTTTCATTGTTGTGACCAAAATACTTGACTAAAACAACTTAGAGGAAGACATGTTCATGTTGACTCAGTTTTAGAGGTTCAGCCATGAACCAGCCAACTCCATTGCTCTGAACTCAAGCTGAGGTAATAAATCATGAGAAAAGGTCATGGCAGAAGAAAGCTGCTTGGCTCATGGCAACCTATAGCTCTTATCATTGCCTAAGAGCCCCACTTCTGAACTTTGCTATACAGGAGACCATGTTTTCAAAACATGAACTTTTCTGGGGACATTTCTGCATCTAAACCACAACATTTACTATCTATTCATTTTCTTGAAATATAAATCAATTAAGTCTAGTAACTTTAAGTGGGAATGTTTGAAAAGATTATCTGCAGTTGTGTTTAATATAATCACTTAGATCTTTGTACTTGGACAGTATGAAAATGCTGATATATCAGCTCCCACTGTCATTCAGTAAAGCCCTTTTTGTTTTTGGAGAAATAGAGACAAAATAGTATTAACGTCATTGAACTACATCCAATTTGCAATATTAGTACTCTGTTATTCTTTGATCTCCAAATTTGAATAACTACTTTATTTTCTTGTACTTCATTATTTACTATGTTAAAATTCATTAAATATTACCAATAAAGTCTATATTAATAATCCACACTTGCATCATGGAAGCCCTAAACCGATTCCAACGTGATGGGATGGGTGAGTTCTCTAAGAGAGAGAAAGCAGACTGTCTAGTTGCTATTTCCCATTGAAATGCCTCAGGTTGAAGTTGAATTCTGAGTTGTATGCATTACTAGACTGACATAATTTGCTTTACAGATTATAATTTCACAATCTCTGCCTATATTACAAGTCTTAAGACAATAAAATGTCTAAGGGACAATCTGAGGAGGTAGTTACTTTATAGTTACAAAATGCATTGCTTACATTGAGGAATTTTTACTTTTACAGGATGTATATGGGTGGAACTCTCATAAATAAAATTCTTTTGTGACTCTACCACTCATTGTTTGCTTTCTTTAGCGTCATATTTATATAATGCATATAAATTGTGTTTCAAGTCACTGTGTGCATGTGTGTGAAGCCAATGTATGTACCTGTGTATACTTATTTTATTTTATTTTTTGTGGTGCTGGGGATTGAACTCAGGGCCTTGTGCATGCAAGGCAAGCACTCTACCAACTGAGCTATATTCCCAACCCTCTGTGTATACTTATTTATTAGCATGTTTTTTCCTGCAGATGTTTTGTGCTTTTATGGATTTATACAAAGGTGTCCAATTGTAATGTTATAGTGAGAATAGTTTGTCCTTGGAGTAGAACTCTATTCAAATAGCTGAAAAAGTGTAGGTAATTTAAGCGCCTTTAGCTCAAATACATTAACAAGGAAAACAGGCTCAATGGTATAAATTCAAATAATATGAATTAGTATGAAATTACCCAAAGCTAGAGTTTAGAATATGTTAAGGGTTAATTGCTACTTATTATAATTTCTCACATAAATATGCAGGACAGTTCTCCATGTGGCCTTGGGCAACCCAAGTCCTCCTTTTATCCCATTTGTAGTTTAAAAAAAAATCTGTAAATAATGCTAGGAATGCAACATCTTGAGAAAAGGAACTGACCACAGCAAGTTCTGCTCTGCTCCTTTCTCTCCTAGAATAGGGTGTCTTACAGTGTTTGATAATAGCATGTCATATTTTCCCCCAAGGTATAATCTCAAGGCAGGTTGCTCTCTAGGATTTTCAGCTATGGGGCAATTCGTACACATGCAGACAGGGCTCCACTGACTCTGGGCAGCTTTCCTGAGCTTTGGGTGATCAGTTTGCCATGGATCTTAAGATTTTCTATCCCTTGCTACCTGTGAGTAACAAAGCTTCTCACTATGTATGTAGTATGACTATTCTGTCTCACTGTACTAATGCCAGTAATAAAAACTGAGCTCAAGATACACTGGACTTCAGTGGTGAAAAGTGTTCAATGAGCCAGCTTTACAAAATGTTGTATAATTTTGGTTTAGCACTGAACAACCTCTTCCTATTAACTATTACCCTAGGTGGTAATATGCAAAACTGCCTATGTCTTGCCAGCAAACTGTATAATTATCATTTTTTTGCTATTGTAGAAGAAATTTGCCATTATTTAACAAACTTTCAGTATATTACTTGAGATCAAGAACGCTGTAGTAAATATTTTCGTATTTCTCACAGTATAAGAATAGCTAAAAATTTGTTAATGAGTAATATGCATAACATTTTCCAAGTGACCTCAAAATAAGAAGTGACTACAATTCCTATTATATTATGTATTTTTATAATTTATTTTAATTGAAATTTTTGTATAATCTTCTTGAATTAATTGAATAAAAAGAATATATTTGATTAAGTAAGAATAATCAATTTTTGTTAAGATTAGAAAAACGTATTTCAGATAATAGGATTTAGTATGAAAGACATAATTAAAATAAAGGTTTAAAAGGAAAAACAATTAAAATTACGAATTGAGGATTTTGAGTTTTTTAAGAGATAAGACATGTAAATGCAAAAACAGTCTGAAGAAAGGAATAATAATTTAAAAATCTTTTAAGAATATTGTACCTACTTTTAAACTCAATTTTGGATTATCTATTTCCAATAATTTATGCCAACATAATGCATGGGCTCATAAAAAATGACATTTGCGATGCTTGTTACTGGATCTTATTTTTTTTTTTGACATGCTCTTTATGCATGATTTATTCATGTGCATTGCTTTAAATATTGTCTACAAACTGCAAACTTAAAGAATTACTGATCAGTCCAATAATGCTCCTCCCAAGTTGTAAACCTGATTGCTTACTCAGCATCTCCATGCAAAGACCTCATAAGCTCTTGAAAATAACATTTCCAATATTAAATCACTGATTTGTGAAGTTTGCTAGTGCTAACATAACAAAGATTAGAAAGCTTAAACAACAAAAATTTATTTTCCCACAGTGTTGGACGCTGGATGTTCAAGACCAAGGTGCCAGCAAAGTTGGTTTCCATGGAGATCTCTTCTTGGCTTGCAGATGAACACCCTCTTGCTGTCTATTTTTTTTTTTTTGGTACTGGAGATTGAACTCAGGGGCACTCAACCACTGAGCCACATCCCTAGCTCTATTTTGTGTTTTATGTAGAGACAGGGTCTCAGTGAGTTGCTTAGTGCCTCGCCATTGCTGAGGCTGGCTTTGAACTCGTGATTCTCCTGTCTCAGCCTCCCTAAGTGCTGGGATTACAGTATATTGCTGTCTCTTCATATGGTCATCCCTCTCTGCACACACACACCCTTGTGGCCTCTATGTTCTAAATAAGATTGTCATCCTGAATGCACTACGACCCACCCTACAGGCCCTATTTTAAGTGAATTACCTCTTTGATGACCCTTTCTCTAAATACAGTCACATACTAAGGTTCTAGGAATTATGATTTCAACATATGAATTTGAGTGGAAACAATTGTCTTCCTGAATTCTTCCTCCCTCAGTCTTCTTTTCACTAAATGAAATAGCTTCCACCAAATTGCAAGTGGGGAACATAAACTTATCTCTTTGATTCTCCTCTTAAATGGTGAGCCATCTAAGCATTAGAAATTCCTATTGGTTTTACCACCAAGATGCATCTTAAGTATCTTCATTTTTTTTCATTTCCATTGCTATGACTTTTATATGAGTTAAACAAACCAATTACTTGGAGTATAATATTATTTCTTATCTAGAATTGTCAGCTCTTCACTGCTATAACAAGAATACCTGACCTAAACAACTTCGAAGGGGAAAATTTTATTTTGGTTGATGGTTTCGGAGGTTTTAGTCCATGCTCAGCTGGCTCCAAGGGAAATGACAGAAAGGGAGAGTGAGGAAAGCTGCTCCTCTCATGGCAGCCAGGAAGCAGAGAGAAAGAGAAGGCAAACAAAGGGCCAGGAATAAGAGACAGTCCCTAGGAATATGCCCCCATGACCTCCTTCCTCCAAGTTGACCTGCCTATAGTTTCTATGTGCTCCAGTACTCCATTCAAATTATTAATCCATCAAATGGGATAATTCTCTGATGAGGTCAGAGCTCCTGTGGTCCAATCACTTCCCCAAATCCCAACTCTGTACATTAATCCATGGGGACCAATTTTTCAACACATGAGATTTTGGCCAACATTTCAGATCCAAAGTGTAAGAAGGGAATTAAATTGTCCCTCCACAATCCAACATAATCTTTTAAAAAATAATTTCCTAATTCGTAATGCAGTCTTCTTTCTAACTTTTCCTCCAGGTCATATTGTGCTTCTCTCTTGAGCTTGGAGCATTGCAATTACTGTTCTCTGTACTTTATAGACCTGTTTCCTAGGTTTGTCTTTCTTTTCTTGCCTTCTCTCCCCTTTCCCTCCCTGCCTGCCTTTCTTTCTTAGCTAATCTTTTCCCTTTCTTTCCAATGTCCCAGGCCTTTCTTTGTTGGTCAATCAAAAGGACATGATAATCATTCTCTATTAAAAGACCTTATTTATTACCTTCACAATACATTCCATGGTTAATAAGTGTTTATACTTATTTGCTAGCCTGCTTGTTCACTATCGCATTAGCACAGGACGTTTAGATTCTTGAAGGCAAGGAGTACTTTTCTTTATCCCAGTGAAATAGAAGACTTAACATAGTGCCTGGGACATATTGCATCCTCAAAAATCACTTGATTAATAAAAGGTGAAGGAACACTAGTGAGACCATTTGATTTTTGTTTTAGGATCTGATATTTCTGTTGACATAAATGTCTTCATTCTAACATGTATTTTATGTGTGTTCTCAATTCTGTTTTATGAAGGAAAAGTTAGAAGAGCTATGCAAATAATAAATGATTGTATTTGGTTTAAAATAATGTGACATTATGATATAAAGCCACTTGTCGTTTATATATTCTTTCTGGATATATATGATTACATATATATTATAGGGGATGTTTTGTAGACAAAGAAAAGTTCCTCTTTGTATTTTAGTTTATTATGACCTAAAAAAAAAGAAGGGAAGGTACTAAATTTCAATAAAAAAATGGAATAATATATTTTTTAAATGTCATGAAAAAGATGTAATCAAGCCTCAGAGATATAATGTAAGAAATTAACAGTGATTGCTCTCTGGAATAAGAACAAATGACGTATAGTTTCAATCCAGAATTTTTAGATAATCATGTACTAAAAACCATTTTCAGTTCACCAGTGAATTTAAAAATTTCACCATTTACTATTAGAAGCTTTTTAAAAAAATATATTGCCTTTTGTCTAATTGGGATTATTTCTATTTGGCTTTTTAAAAGAACATTAATAATTATAATTGTTTCTTTAAAATGTTACTATTTCATTATAGATGTTTCTTTTGAAGTCAGTACTTGCATTTGAAAACCTGCTGGCAATATAAGGCCTTGAAATTTCTTACTATGCTTTATTAGAAAAAATCAAGTCACTGCAATACCACAACTCCCCAGATACTTTGAAAGAGCCAACAAATTGCAATATTAGAGGGTCATTGGAGAAGGCAGCTAGCCTCTATAGTGTGTTTAGCTGATTCATCCCAAGTAGAATTGTAGATAATTTTAGATTTTTAATTTACAGTTTTTATATCAGGAAAAGGTAATGCATTTATCTAATGTAGTTGTATAACATGCATTATTAACCCTAAGAATTCCCCAAATGCACATGTTCATATTTTAAAATAAGGATTTGGAATATCAATCATGAGAAATTGTGGTAAGTTGGGAATTTTGTCTGTATAGCCCTGGGTATGAGTTACCTTGATATATACTACTCTGTGTTTCTTCTGGTAAGAAGTGGCCCATTTACTGTGGAGATCTTTGTCTGTTTCCTCTCTGCAGAAAGTCACAGAACACTGAACTTAACTTTCACTTTTTTCCTTTTCTTTTTTAATGTTTATTTTTGTTCTTTGAAGTGCTTCTTTCTCTTCTTCCCCTTTTAAGTTCATGGTGTTTAAATATTTTTTGGCTTTTCTGGAATACTTACTAGACATTTTTCATTAGACAAAAGCCATGAATCTTAAAAGGCCATGAATCTTTTTTTGAAACAGAAATGTATTCTGATTGGGTGCAATATCAGTGTAGCTGAGATGGTATATGAGATACATTATTAAATCTTTCTGGAATCTTAAAAATCTTAATCTTAACTACCTACTCAAGATGATGTTTACCCAGAGACTGCTTCCTAGTTTTAGATCTCAATGCCATTTGAAGAGACTAGAAATAAAAATAATGTTACTTTTAAAACTCAGGGAACCCAATTGTATATCTGCTCTATTTGCTTAAAATTTTAACAAATTATTTTAAAGCATATTATTATTTTTAATATATAATTTTTAATACATATTATTATTTTTAATATATTATTTTTAATACATATTATTATTTTTAATACTACATGGATTTTTTTAAGAAAGAAGAACTTGATTCTTCCAAAATTCTTTCTGAAAATTTTGTAACCAAACCTACCAGATAATTAGATGAATTTTCTATTATGACCAATAGAAAAATATATGAATATTTCTGCAAGTGACAATATTTGTAAACTTCCTGTCACTATTTCACAAGTATCATCTTCATTTCAGCCTGCTATAGCAATCTTTCCTGTATTTCCTGTGTCTTCTAAAGGCTCAGAGGTCCTTTTTGCTTTGAGCCACCATTTGGTCCAAAGCCAAGACCACATATTTTAGTTTTGGTCATAGTAGTACCCACTTTCAGGTACCAAATTCTCTCTTTGTTATTATACTGTGTAATATGTTACCTTAAAATTTATTCACTAATATAATACCCATTTGATTTTCTTTTGTGACTTCATCATCAGGAATTTGTACAGGACTTATCTGGAAATTTTTCTCTTTTGCTTGCTGCCAATGGAAGTCATTTGGTGGTATTCAGCTTGCCTAATGGCTAGTCTCAAGCATCCAAGTTGGAATCATTCATTTGTCCTTAGGGAAAGGCTAAGTTTGTTCAAGACAGCTTCTATATAGTGAGATATCTTAAATGTCTGTGCAGGAAATTCCAGCAACCTTATTCTAAGAAATCAAAGTGAAAGTTGCAGCTTTTTATGACACAGCCTCAGAAATTCCCCAGATTCACATCTGTAGCAATTAGTCAAGGAAGTCACTAAGATAGCCAGATGCAATGGGCAATGAATTAGACTTCTCAATGGAAATAATAGCAGAGAATTTTTGTCATCTTTCATCTGCCACATAAATATTCCAGCAAATGTTCTATTTTATAGGCCATGGTATAGAATAGGTAATAGTTCAGAAATCTTTTATCTCACATCTTCATTGATGTAATAAGTGCCCATGTTGACCCTTTATCAAACCACAAAATACATCTTGTTTATTTAATATAGTTTCTTTCTGGAAATTGGATGATATTATTACTTAGGCTATGAATTAGTCTATCAACTACATAAATGTAAGACTGTCTCATCACAGTACTTTCTTTTCTTATATGATGATATAATCTTACTATTGATAGATCTGATGACTTTTTTATTAACATAACACTGTACATCCTATAGTAAGGATATAAGCAATCAATACATGCTGTCATTGACAATGATAGTCAGTATAATGCAGATATGAAAATAAAGGTTATTTTTTCCCTAATATTTTGGGGTTTTTTTGGTAGTGAACGGAAAGGCCAATAGCACCTCAGCATACACTCAAAGGATTTAAAATCAGCATATTATAGTGACACAGCCACATCAATGTTTATAGCAGCTTAGTTCACAATAGCTAAGCTATGGAACCAACCTAACTGCCCTTCAACAGATGAAGGGATAAAGAAAATCTGACATATATACACAATGGAATACTACTCAGCCATAAAGAAGAATGAAATTATGGCATTTTCAGGTAAAGGGATGGAACTGGAGACTATCATGCTGAGTAAAATAAGCCAATTCCAAAGGCCAAATATTCTCTCTGATATGAGAATGCTAATACACGATAAGGAGGTGGGGGGAATATAAGTTCATTAGATTAGACAAAGAGGAATGAAGCAAAGGGAAGTGGGGATGGGAATAGGAAAGACAGTAGAATGAATCAGATATAACTTTCATGTGTTCATATATGAATATACAACTAGTGTAAATCCATATCATGTATAACCACAAGAATGGGAAGTTATACTCCATGTATATATAATATGTCAAAATACATTCTACTGTCATATATAATTATAAACAAATAAAAATAAAAATAATGTCCAATAGCAGAGACACACCTCACTAATAGGCTTAGATGATACAAAAGGGTATTAAAATATTTTAAGAAGCAGTGACCTAGAAAAGAATACAAGCTTGCCATTTTCCTCAATATCTGCATTTTCACAATTTGTGAATTTCTATATATTTTTATAATACTACATCTTCTTATCCATTCTCTCTGTTGCATGCATGTGGAAAATTGCCATAAATTCAAATGCTATCTTTCATCATTTGAATTTTATAAAATAAAATTTCATTTGAAATTATCATTTTAGGGAAATAACTTTTAATGGATTTTAAATTGATTCATTTGTTCTAACGTTTGTTAAAGTTATTCATCATGTTTCTCGAAGAAATTTATATTCTTGGATATCTGACCATACTAAGATAATACTATTTTCTATTTTTTCACATATACCCATTCATAAAAAGTTATATGGACTTTTATGAAAGAACATAGGCTTAGTGAATTTATAGTGGTTGTTGTTGCATATAAGGTAAAACTGCCATTTTAAAAACTAGTAAGAGGTAATAATGTTCCCATTTCATTTGTGTCATTGCTTTCATTATTATGTCTGGGAGGATTTCAGTTCTATTTGTAAAAGAAAGTTCTCTCTGTTCAAAGCTATCTGACCCCATGTAATCCAGGCATGGTCCTGTGATAATAAGACCACTAAGATTTGTCAAGGGTGGTATTCTGCTACTGATCATATCCTACCTAGTTTTCTACTTCACATAGTAGCCTGGGTGGAAAAAATCAAACTCAGGGCATAAGACACTGTTGTTTCCTTTTCATTTGCTTATTTTCTATGCAATTAGAGTTATACTCAGGATATTTGGAAAAATAATGTCTTAAATGGTCTACTGTAAAATGATTATGACGTGCCAGAGTGACTTCCTCTAGAGAGTCCTATGACTCTGTTTTTCTGTCAATTCCAATGCTATATCTCCCTACTCAAAACCTCTTCTGAGAGTAGTTTCCAACTAGGCCACCTATTGAAGGATCATTGGTAGGTGATTTACTTTGATACCAGATATGAGCTCCTGACCCATGGGTAGCCCATTTTCAGTTGATTTGATTGATGTCTTATTTGCTGACATAAGAAGTTTAATTGGGAGAATCAGATTCTCCTTTTTGTTAATTTGAATTGAAAATCCATCATAAAAGGATTTTATGAATCATAGACAACATCGTACCAAAGAAGTTAGTAAGTGAACTGCTTTAACATTTTTAGAGTAAAGGACTGTGTCCCATTAATTATATACCTAGTCAAATAGTTGCATATTTTTTGACAATGTTTTTTATTTTCACACAAAAATGCTTAGCAAATAAGATTACTATGCATGACTTTTAAGTGAATAGTTTAAAAATGGTCACAAGGAAACTAAGGAATCAAAAATTAAGGCTCTAAACTGGGCACGGTGGCCAGCCTCAGCAAAGGTGAGGTGCTAAGCAACTCAGTGAGACCCTGTCTCTACATAAAACACAAAATAGGGCTGGGGATGTGGCTCAGTGGTTGAGTGCCCCTGAGTTCAATCTCCAGTACCAAAAAAAAAATTAAGGCTCTAAAGATGAGGAAATCTATGATATCTCTGGTAGTATTAAATCAGTTAAAAGTGTTTCACAATGTTATCATGACTGACAAGGAATGCAAATATTAAAATATGAATTTTATAAATGCTGTTTTCCACATATATCTAGATCTCGTCTTTATAATTTTTTTCAATTTTATTTCTGAAGCTTTATTGTTGTTAATATAATCAAGCATGTCATGTAAACTCTAGTACATTGTTTATCTTGTGGGGTTCTTAAGAAATTTGTAGTGATAAAAGATACCACCAAATAATGAATGAAAAATAACTTTATGAATTGAAATGAAGTAAATTTCTGTATGTTTTAAAAGTCACATAAAATATTCATTTATGTGAAGAAGTTAAAAATATATATAAATATATATATAAATATTTTCTTTCATGTGTATCACTTATCTGCAATGGATAGACAATATTTCCATATGTATGGGAAATGGAATAGTATGGGTAGAGATGGGTTGTTTTAATTTAAGTACTTTAAGAAGCAGATGCCTACATAAAATTATATGATAGAGATTAATCAGAGGAAATGCAGTAGTCCCCCCCTTATCTGCAATTATAATTTCTACTATTTTAGCTATCCACAGTCAGTCATAGTCAGAAAATACTAAATAGAAAGTTCAAATCATTAATAAGTCTTAAATGGCATGCCTTTCTGAGTAGCATGATGAAATCTTGCATCATCTTGGCCTGTTTTGCCTGGTATAGGAATCCTCCTTTTGTCCACAAATTTCCCTGCTTGAGATCCAAGCCAGGCACCCCAGGGATGGATTGGAACATTACAAACAATATCTGTCCTGCTCCTACCTGTTCAAAGGAGAAAACTGGGAACTAGATTTCTATTACCTTTAAAACAACCCTGCATTGTGTTGGGTATGGTGAGTTGAGAGGGAGTTAGATGCTATGAAATTTTATGCTATTTTGAACGTAGCATTTTCCATTTTTTTTTTAATGGTACCAGAGATTAAACCCAGGTGCACTTAACCACTGAGACACATCCCAGCCCTATTTTGTATTTTATTAGAGACAGGGTCTCGCTGAGTTGCTTAGGCTTTGCTCAGTTGCTGAGGCTGGCTTTGAACTTGAGATCCTCCTGCCTCACTCTCCCAAGCTGCTGGGATTACAGGCATGCATCATCATGCTGGGCCTTGAATGTAGCATTTTCTATATTGATTATTGTAGATTTTTTTTCCAGAGATTCAATAAGGTAATTTTAGCCATATTCTGGTTTTGGTTTTGCTTTATTTTATTTATTTTTTTGTCTCCTTTGGGGAATGATAATTTGGTGCATTCTAGTTTGTTTTTGCCAAATAAAATTATATTCTAAAATATTAATTTAAATGATTTAAATTAATCCATGAAAAACAAAATTTCTTATATTGAAATAAAATTAACTACATAATGGTTATAAAATACATAAAGACATAAGAAACAATAAGACATATTATCTTTTAATTTATGGCAACCAATTTAATTCTCTGTCTCATTTTTGTTATCTATATAATGGGATTAAACCCCCCTCACAGGGTTCTTTTGAGTATTAAATTATTCATATAAACATTGTACTAAAGAAAGCCTTTTATTTGGTTAGTTCTCAAAAAAAAGTTTAGCTATTTTTATGTTTACTATTGTTTCTCAATATAGCTTCATTATCAATTAAGCAAAACTTCATTTTTTTTTTTTTTTTGGTACCAGGGATTGAACTCAGGGATACTCGAACACTGAGCCACATCCCCGGCCCTATTTTGTGTTTTTGATATAGAGACAGGGTCTTACTGAGTTACTTAGTGGCTCATGGTTGCTGAGGTTGGCTTTGAACTCACAATTCTCCTGTCTCAGCCTCCCAAAGTGCTGGGATTACAGGCATGCACCACCACGCCCAACTTAAGCAAAACTTTTAATAATAGATATGATTGTTTTTGTTAGAATGACCACTGAAGTTTAGTCTAAATTGATATTTTATCTATAAAATGATTATTATTAATTACCACACCTGGGAAACCAGGACTTCTATGGGTAAACTTGCACATAATTATTGTAAATAATTTCATATTTCTGACAGAAAAATTAATATAACAATAAAATCAGTCATACTATTTATAAACGTTAAATAATATATATATGAATGTTTATTTTATGTTCAGTAAATGATGTTCTTTTATGTAAAATAATAGCTGTTAGCAAGAAATTATGAAAATGAAGGAGCTAAATTATATCTCAAGATGGTATTAAACAAAACAAAGTAAAGTAAAATAAATTAATCAAAATGTCAATGGAAATAAGAGAGAATAAAATATTAAAATAAAAAGAAAAATTTTAAATACAAAGAAAAATTTAATTGGTTAAATCATGTTATAGAATATAAAGTAAGATGCAATAATTTTAGATAGGGGTTTTTTGAATCTTAGAAGAAATATATTACCAAATAACTGATTTTAAAATCTCAAAGAGATTTTGGTAAAAATGAATCACTCCATTCCATGCTTAAATTTGAGATTTTATTTATGTGTTATATTAACTAATTATGAATACAGCAAAAGACACTACTTCATTAGACGACTATTATTAAAATCTGATGAAGTTTGAATACTTACATCTCTACTTCTACCCACATTCAGGTATTTATACCAGGAAAATGCCAGCTGTGAATTTCAATGCATTTGGTACCACTTTGTTAAATGAAGCATACTCAAATATGCTTAAAAATTCATGCTGAAATTTAATGCCACAGTGATGGTATAGGATGTGGAGTCATTAAAAGGTTCTTTTGAATGTATTAATGCCTTTATCAGAAGAATGATTTAGTTTTGTTGGAGCAGGTTAGTGATGAATTCTGGCCCCTTTCCAGTCTCCTGTTGTGTCTCACATTCTCTCTCTCATGTGTGCTAACTCACCCTGTGTGCTGCCTTTCTACCATGTTACGATATAGCAAGAAAACCCTCCCTTGATGTGGTCCTTTCACATTGTTCTTCTTAGTCTCCAGAACTGTGACAGACAAATTTATTTTTTTTATAAACTACATAATCTGCAGTATTTTGTTATGGTACAGAAATTAGACTAAGACAGATGGATGCATGCATGGATAGATAGATTAGATAGATAGATGATAGAAGCAAGGGGGAGAGGAGAGAAAGAGAGAGAGAGGGAGAAGGATGGAGGAATAGAGATATTAGTTAATTCTCTGATATCACTACCTTCTATTCTCATCTTTTGGGCCAGGCTTCTTTAATTCCTCTTTTATTATTGGAGAAACATTGTATCTTTTTGTCTGAAGACACATTCTTTTACCAGTGTCTTGAATTTTCTTCTTCACAAAGCTGAAATATTCATTTTTCAGGTTTTACTTAATTGTCACTTTCCCAGGCAAGATCCTTCAATCACCCCATTTCTAATTAAAAGCCTCTCCCAACACTGTCTATGCTATGTCCTGGGATATACATATACTTATGAAATATTTTAAATTTTAGAAATATTTATTCATTTACCTTGTATTATCTTCACTAAAATGAAAGCTGTAGGAGGTGAATATTTTGAATTATTTTCTATTAATATTTTAGAGAATTGTCTATTTGAAGTTAGATAATGTGAGAATTACTTATAGCACACCTAATTATGTATTACTTGAAAATTTAAATATTAGAATTATGATATTAGAAATAGAAAATCTTTAAAAAATTATATAAATATGTGAAACTGTGTGAAGTCATGCATGTAAATATTTAGCACACTTCCTGCTCCATACTGAGAGAATTATTAATGTGAATTGTTAATTTACAATAATTTTTATCAGACTTGCATATTCTGGTGGTAAAAACAATTGATGGAGTCAGAAATTAATACATGTCAAGTAAAAGTTTATGTATTAAACACCTGAGGAAAGTTAAATATAATGTATATACTTGGAAAATATTTTCTAATTAGATGTAAGAATAATGAAACTGGGTCTGGTCTGAACTAGTTTTACATGGATAAAAGACATGGAGTTTCTGTTTCCTTAGAAACATGGAGTTTCTGTTTCCATTTAAACATTTACTCTGTATTAAAGTAAAGAAGAACTGATGTCTGTTTTGTATCTGTTAGTTTCCATGTAACCTGTGGTAGCTATGTGTTGTCATATAAGCCATGGAATGTGGTGGTTTAAAACAGGTGGGGGAACCAAGTGTTTATGGTCCCAAATACCTTAGCACTTTCCAGCCATCTCTGCATACTGTGTGTGTGTGTGTGTGTGTGTGTGTGTGTGAGAGAGAGAGAGAGAGAGAGAGGAGGCAGGCACAGAAACATACACACTTGGGAGCTGCTGGGCCTTCTGATGAGATAAGGGTTTTGTGAATGAATTATCTCTGCTTTCCATAAGGCTAAGTAGACATGGGTCAGATTCAAGCCTATTGTGCATAGTAAGCCTGTTCATCAATTTAAACTCGTGACTATTCTGTGCTAGTGCAAAATATAATTCAACTAATAAAGACAAATTGCACTAAATCTCATAACTGATAAGAAGGACAAGTTCACCAAGAAAATTTTACAAAAGAAAAATTATTGGAAATATCTAATTAGAATAAAAAGAAAATGAAATTGTAACAAGAAAAATGTTTTCTTGTTAATATTGTGAAAATTGTGCCATGTGTTGCAAGCATTATATAAATTAGTTCAGTTTATTTACAAATCTCTCTATATATTTTGTTATATATAGAGAACTATATAAATTTACAGGTATATGTATGAAATATAATTAAGTTTTGATATTAATTAATATCCATAATATATTTTAGCTGGCCAGGTGGCACATGCCTATAATCCTAGTGGCTCAGAAGGCTGAGACAGGAGGATGGCAGATTCAAAGCCAGCCTCAGAAACTTAGTGAGGCCCTAAATAACTAAGGAAGACCCTGTCTCAAAATAAAATATAAAAAATAAAGGGCTGGGGATGTTGTTCAGTGGTTAAGCACCCCTAGGTTTAATCTACAGTACCAAAAAAAAGGAAGATGTTATAGCTGATTCTTCCTCTTTTTATTTATATTTAAATAGTTTTCCAGAATTCAAAAATTGTGTGATTAAAGATTAAACCATATGTTTTCTATAAGAAAGTATCAATAAATTGTTTACATATGAATTTCTCCTGGCTCTTAAAGCAGGACTTGTCTGTAAACTATATGAAGCTATATTATTAACACAGTTCTGAAAGCAATCTGTAGAATACTACCAATTTATAATCAGAAAGTGGTACCATATTTTGTTTAAAAAGTATCAAAAAGAATTTATCCACCAAACAACAGCAGCAAGAAAAGTAGCTGCTGAATACATTTCTAGGCTCATTCTTCCTTCACCATCTTATATCATGTAAAATACAAATGTCCAGTAAAAATTATACTTTAATAAGCTTTGAGATTGCATTGACATGAATATCAGTAATTGCACTTTATAATCTAGCAAAATATTTTTCATTTTAATTTTAAAAACAATAAAGTGTTTTATTTCCCCCCAGTCAGTATGAGGGTTTAACAGTAACACTGATCAATATATGATCATTGTTTTCTTTCTAAATTAGCAGACACAGTTGTATTGATAAGCCAACAGTTCTTCAGTAAGCATCAAGTAAATATTAAAAAGATATATGACACTCTGAAGAATATAATCACCTATAATATCCATTTGCTATTTTAATTCCTTTAAATGAGACTGGGAAGAGAACAGCAACACAAATGAAATGATTGAAGATCTCACAATGACTTGTAAAGAAGCAAAAAGCTTTGTTTGCTGGAAAGCTTAAGGATTCTTCTTTACAGGGAGGGCCTTGAACAAGCCCTTAAAAATTAAGGACATTTGGAAAGCTGAGACTCTAGCCAATCTAGGGAATGTGAAAGAAAAATCCAAATGCGGGTCATGTAGTGTGGAAGTTCAATGCAAGATAATCATAGTACCATCAATTTTCATGAAGTTATGAACTTCTAAAAAGAGGCAATTGATTGATATTTTTTAAAATCTGGGGATAATGTAGTACTCAGCTTGGTTTTTATTGTTAAAAAAATAAACAAAAATATTGGAAGGTCAAAGAGCAGAAAGGAAAAAGGACAAAAGGGAGGGGAAAGAATAGAGAAGAACAGTGTTCTAGCATCAGATATAGAATATGTGAGAAAGGCAAGACTCAATTCTTTGTAAAATGGGTCTAGTTTTCTAATGGCATTTTTACCTTAATGATAATTTAAATATATGTAATTTTGATTTAATACATATATTGCTTAAATGTAAAATTATTCTTAAAATGAAAAAAAAGTACAAATAATAGATTCACACTACTGACATTACTGTCACCATCAATATATACAGTGTATTTCAAGAGTAGCTGGAGGGCTGGGATTGTAGCTCAGCGGTAGAGCGCTTGCGTCGCATGCGTGAGGCCCTGGGTTCGATCCTCAGTACCACGTACAAAGCAATAAAATAAAGACATTGTGTCCATCAACAACTAAAAAAATATTTAAAAAAAAAAAAAGAGTACCTGGAGGGTCCCCAATATTCTGTCTGGCAGACAGTTATGTTGAAACTGTTCTTAAAATAATTCCAAAATAGCATTTGTCTTTTTCACTGTGAATCTTTTACAAATACTCAAATGCAGAAGCTGCATGTATGTCATCATTCTGACAGAAAACTGAAAGTATGTCAGTATATTCTTGTATTTAAAAAATATCGTCTACATTTATAATACAATGAATATGAGCAGTTATATTTGACACACATAAAAGCTTTCATGATCTATAATTTGTAAGAGCCCACAAAGCAAAATGTGGTAATCGATGAATCAATATTTTTCCTTCCTGACACAATTCTATCTTGCCTTTTTTCAACATGTGGGTATCATTTAAAATTACCTAATATTTAAAAAGTGCAACTTAAAATATATACACTTATTGTGCTAATCAGCCTTCTATTACTGTAACACATATTTAAGATGATCGACTAATAAAGAGAAAAAAATTATTTTGGCTCCAGTTTAAGAGGTTTCAATCCAAAGTCTCTTGGCCAAGCTGTCTTAGGTGAGGTAGCACATCTGGTGGGAGAGATGGAAAAACAAAACTGTTCACCTCATGACCAGAGATAAAGGAGAAAAAGGAAGGACCCAGGGTTCCAATATTCCTTCCAGAGGTACATCACCAATGACTCAAATGCCTCCACAAGGACCCACCCACTAAAAATTCTACCACCTCACAATAGTGATATGCACTTGGGGCAAATACTTTTATATATATATATATATATATATATATATATATATATATATATATATATATATACACACACACACACACACATATACATATATATATACATATATACATATATATATACACATATATACATATACACACATATATATATATATATATATGTAAGTTGGACGGCTCATGGAACAACTTGCTTGGTTGTAGCACTCAGTTTTGTTTTAAAAGAATGCCCAGTGATTTTCTTTTGAATTTATCTATTTTATTTTTTAAAACAAAAGAATGCATTTTAAGTCATAGTACACATATGGAGCACAGTTTTCCATTTCTTTGGTTGTAACAAGATAGAGTCACACTATTCATGTTTTCATACATGTACCTAGGGTAGTGATGTCAATCTCATTCCACCATATTTCCAACCCCCATACCCTCTCCCTTCCCCTACCTACCTTTGCCCTATCCAAAGTTCCTCCATTTCTCCCATGATCCCCACCCACACCCCCATTATGGATCAGCATCCAGAACTAATCAGAGAAAACATTCGGCCTTTGGTTCTTTAGGGTTGGTTTGCTTCACTTAGCATGATGTTCTCCAACTCCACCCATTTACCTGCAAATGCCATAATTTTCTTCTCTTTTATTGCTGTGTAATATTCCATTGTATATATATACCACAGTTTCTTTAGCCATTCATCTGTTGAAGGCTTGCTTCTACAGTTTAGCAATTGTGAATTGTTCTGCTATAAACATTGAGGTTGCTGGGTTACTGTAGTATGCTGTTTTTAAGTTTTTAGGATAAAGACTGAGGAGTGGGATAGCTGGGTCAAATGATGGTCCCATTCCAAGTTTTCGAAGGAATCGCCATACAGCTTTCCAGACTGGTTGCACCAATTTGCAGTTCCACTAGCAATATTTGAGTGTGCCTCTTCCCCCACATTATCACCGGCACTTATTGTTGCTTGTATTCTTAATAACTGCATTCTGACTGGCGTGAGATGAAATCTTAGAGTAGTTTTTTTATTTGCATTTCTCTAATTGCTAGAGATGTTGAAATTTCTTCATATATTTGTTGATCAATTGTATATCTTCTGAGAAGTTTCTATTCAGCACTTTAGCCCATTTATTGTTTGGGTTGTTTGTTTTGTTTGTGTTAAGTTTTTTGAGTTCTTTATATATCTTGGAGATTAGTGCTCTATCTGATGTGCGTGTGGCAAAATTTGCTCCCAGAATGTCGGCTCTCTGTTCACGTCATTGATTGTTTCTTTTGATAAGAAGAAGCTTTTTAGTTTGAACCCATCCCATTTATTGATTGTTGGTTTTATTTCTTGTGCTTTAGGAGTCTTGTTAAGGAAATTGGAGCCTAATCCAACATGATGAGGTTTGGGCCTACTTTTTCTTCTATTAGGTGCAGGGTCTCTGGTCTAATTCCTAGGTCCTTGATCCACTTTGAGTTGATTTTTGTGCATGGTGAGAGATAGGGGTTTAGTTTCATTTTGCTGCATATGGATTTCCAGTTTTCCTAGCACCATTTGTTGAAGAGGCTATCTTTTCTCCAGTGTATGTTTTTGGCACCTTTGTCTAGTATGAGATAACAGTTTTATGTAGGTTAGTCTCTGTGTCTTCTATTCTGTACCACTGGTCTACGTGTCTATTTTGGTATCAATACCATACTGTTTTTATGATTATAGCTTTGTAGTATATCTTACGATCTGGTATTGTGATGCCTCCTGCTTCACTCTTCATGCTAAGGATTGCTTTGGCTATTCTGGGTCTCTTATTTTTCCAAATGAATTTCATGATGGCTTTTTGTATTTCTAAAAGGAATGACATTGGGATTTTAATTGGAATTGCACTGAATCTGTATAGCGCTTTGGGTACTTATGGCCATTTTGACAATATTGATTCTGCCTATCCAAGAGCATGAGAGATCTTTTCATCTCCTAAGGTCTTCTTTGATTTCTTTCCTTAGTGTCTTATAGTTTTCACTGTAGAGGTTTTTCACCTCTCTTGTTAGATTGATTCCCAAGTATTTTATCTTTAATTTGAGGCTATTGGGAATAGAGTAGTTTTCCTGATTTCCCTTTCAGAGGATTTATCACTGATGTGTAGAAATGCATTTGATTTGTGGGTGTTGATTTTATATCCTACAACTTTGCTGAATTCATTTATTAATTCTAGAAGTTTTCTGGTGAAATTTTTTGGATCCTCTAAGTATAGTATCATGTTGTCAGCAATAATGATAGTTTGAGTTCTTCATTTCCTCTTTGTATCTTTTTAATTTCTTTTGTTTTTTAATTTTCATTTTTCATCTAATTGCTCTGGCTAGAGTTTCCAGGACTATGTTGAATAGAAGTGGTGAAAGAGGGCATCCCTGTCTTTTTCCAGTTTTTAGAGGGAATGCTTTCAATTTTCCTTCATTTTAGTTTTATATTGGCCTTGGGTTTAGCATAGATTTATTTTACAATATTGAGGTATGTTCCTACTATTCCTAGTTTTTCTAGTGTTTTGACCATAAAAACATGCTGTATTTTGTCAAATGCTTTCTCTGCATCAATTGATAAAATCATATGATTCTTATCTTTAATTCTTTTGATGTGATGAATTATGTTTATTGCTTTCTGTATGTTGAACTAACCTTGCATCTCTGGAATGAACCCCACTTGATTATGGTGCACTATTTTTTTTATATGTTTCTGTATGCAATTTGACCAAATTTTGTTGAGAATTTTTGCATCTATATTCATCAGGGATGTTGTTCTGAAATTTTCTTTCTTTGATGTGTCTCTGTCTGGTTTTGGAATCAGGGTGATACTCGCCTCATAGAATGAGTTTGGAAGGGTTCCCTCCTTTTCTATTTCATGGAACATTTTTGAGGAGTATTTTTAGTTCTTCTTTTGTAGGTCTGGTAGAACTCGGCAGAGAATCCATCTGGTCCTGGGCTTTCCTTGTTTGGCAGGCTTTTGATGGTGTTTTCTAATTTCTTGCTTGTAATTGATCTGTTTAAGTCATGAATGTCCTCTTGTTTCAATTTGGTTAGGTAATATGCCTCTAGAAATTTGTTGGTGTCCTGGGGTTTTCTATTTTACTGGAGTATAAATTTTCAAAATAGTTTCTAATTAACCTCGGTATTTCAGTAGAGTCTGTTGTGACATTTTCTTTTTCATCACACAGTTTAGTAATTTGTGTTTTCTCTCTCCTTTTTGTTAGGGTGGATAACAATTTGTCAATTTTATTTATTTTTTCAAAGAACCAGATTTTTGTTTAGTCAATTTTTGAATTCTTTCCTTTGTTTCAATTTCATTGAATTCAGCCCTGATTTTAATTATTTCCTATCTTCTACTTCTTTTGGTGTTGGTTTGTTCCTCTTTTTTCTAGGGCTTTGAGATGTAGTGTCAGGTCATTTATTTCTTTTAATGAATGAGATTCTTTAATGAATTTACTTCTTTTAATGAATGAGCTTAATACAATGAATTTTCCTCTTAGCACTGCCTTCATAGTGTCCCAGAGATTTTGATATGTTGTATCAGAGTTCTCATTTACCTCTAAGGATTTTTTTTATCTCCTCCTTGATGTTTTCTCTTTTCCAGGTGTCATTTGATAGCATATTTTTGAGTCTCCAGGTGTTGAAGTAGCTTCTAGTTTTTAATCTGTCATTAGTTTTTAATTTCATTCCATTATGTTCAGATAGAATGCAGGGTAGTACCTTATTTTTTGTATTTGCTAAGACTAGCTTTGTGGCATATCATATGTTGAAGGATGGAATATTCTAGATATGTCTGTTAAGTCTAGATTATTGATTGTTTTATTGAGTTCTATGATTTCATCTTTTAGTTTTTGTTTGAAAGATCTATCCAGTGGGTAGAGAGGTATGTTAAATTCACCCAGTATTATTGTGTTGTGGTCTATTTGATTCTTGAGTTCAAGAAGGGTTTGTTTGACATACATAAATGCCCCATTGTTTGGGGAATAGATATTTAAGATTGTTATGTCTTGTTGATATATGTTCCCTTTAAGTTGTATGAAATATCATTCTTTATCCTTTTCACTAACTTTGGTTTGAAGTATACTTTATCTGATATGAGGATGGAAAACCCTGATTATTTATGAAGTCCATGTGAGTGATACATTTTTTCCTGTCCTTTCACCTTCAGTCTGTGGATGTCTTTTCTTATGGAATGAGTCTCTTGGAGGCAGAATATTGTTGGGTCATTTTTGAGAATAGAAATTGCCAGTCTATGTCTTTTAATTTATGAGTTTAGGCCATTCACATTTAGGTTTATTATTGAGACATGGTTTGTATTCCAGACATTTTTGGTTTATTTTTAGTTTTTAACTTGACTAGGTTTCTCTTTTGATTGGACTTTTATTTAGTGTATCTCCTCCCTTTGCAGATTTTCATTGTTGTGTTTCATTTCCTCCTCATGGAATATTTTGTCAAGAATGTTCTGTAGTGAAAGCTTTCTTGCTATAAATTCTTTTAACTTTTGTTTTTCTTGGAAGGTTTTTATTTCATCATCAAATCTAAACCTTAATTTTTCTGGATATAAGATTCTTGGTTGGCGTCCATTGTCTTTCGGAGCTTGGTATATGTTGTTTCAAGCTCTTCTAGCTTTAAGTTTCTGGATTGAGAAATTTGCAGAGATCCTAGTTGGTTTCCCCTATATGTAATCTGATTCCTTTCTCTTGTGGCTTTTAAAATGTTCTCCTTATTCTGTATATTAGACATTCACTATAATGTGCCTTGGTATAGATCTCTTGTGCTTTTGTACATTTGGTGTCCTATAAGCCTCTTGTATTTGATCATCCAATATGTTCTTCATGTTTGGAAAATTTTCTGGTATTATTTCTATTAATAGATTATTCATTCCTTTGGTTTGAAATTCTATGCCTTCCTCTATCCCAATAATTCTTATGTTTGTCTTTTCATGTTATCCCATAATTCTTGGATGTTCTGATCATGGTTTCTTACCATCCTCACTGTGTGGTCAACTCTATTTTCAAGATTAAATATTTTGTCTTCATTGTCTGAAGTTCTGTCTTTCAAGTGATCTAATCTCTTGATGATGCTTTCTACTGAGTTTTTAATTTGGTTTATTGTTTCTTTCATTTCAAGGATTTTTGTTTGATTCTTTTTCAGAATCTTTATCTCCTTATTGAGGTAATCTTTTGCTGCCTGTATTTGTCTGTGTGTCTCTTTATCAAAATAATCTTTTTCTGCCTGTGTTTGCTCTCTTATATCATTTTTTAATTCACAGAACATTGTAATTATGTACTTCCTGAACTCCTTCTCCAATATTTCTTCTGTTGTGCTGACCATGGATTCTAATAATAAAGTATCTTGGTTTGTTTGAGGCACTTTATTCCTTAGTTTTTTCATGTTGTTCACGTGTCTCTTCTAGCACTGTGGATCTTAGGTGTTACAGTACTTATCCTTTAGTCTTATAGATTCTCTGTAGGGTTCCAATACCTCTCCTTTAAAGGAGAGAACAATATTAATAGATCCCAATACAAACAATATATAGCTTTAACCAAGTAGTTCCTAATAAGATATCTATGGCTTTGTTACAATATACAGAAATTATGAGTTCAATTATTATCTACAATATAAACAACAGGTTTTCAAAAGGGTCTAATGTTTCTGCTGGTGGACTAGAGAGAACTGAGGGTGGGGTGTAGGATGAGATGTTAGAGAGGTAGGAAGTGAGGATATAGAGTTATTATATTCTAGAAAGCATGAAAGAGGAATCCAAAAGAAGTTGGCTGGTATTAGAAAAAAAATAAATAGATTTGGGGAAGAAAAGTAAATAGGAAGAAAACAGAGTACAACAAACAAGGAAACATAAAAATTAAGAAAACTGAAAATATAGAACATACGAGACTGTATAATACAATTGTAATATACTAATCAGATATCCCAATCCTCAATAGCCTAATGCATGAAAAATACTTGGTTTCACAAATGTTGGGGATGTGAGGGTGGGAAAAGAGCAAGATAGAGAAAAGAAGTAAAAGGAAAAAAAATGATAATAGAAAAAACAATCTCAAGATAAATAAAAAGGATTGCTTCCCTTTTCATCCAGTAGGTAGGGTTTTCTGTTGTTTACTTTTATCTCCACACTTAGGTCCAATACAGCAATGAAGGTGTCCCACAATGGAGGCTTCTGCTTTCAGAGATAGGGTGTAGGGCCCTGAAGGGCTGTGGCATTGGCTGAAGCATTCAGAGATGCAGCTCTGTGGCATGCTGTGTTGAAGTAGGAGGCTGTCTTCTGATCATGTTCATTTTCCCTAGGTGCAGGCGAATGGGGGAGCTCCACGCTGGTAGATGGAGGTCCATACAGGAGCAGCAACCAGGGGTCCTGCACAGGAGCCAGGTGTCCCATGTGGGAACATAGGCTAGAGGTCTTGTGTGGGTGGATGACCAGAGGTCCTGCATTGTGTGTGGGTGCTGGAGCTGGAGATCCTGCTTGGGAGTGAGTCCTGCACAGGTGAGTGGCCAGGGTCCTGCACAAACACTGGTGCCTGAGATGCCGTGCAAGCATGCAGCTGAAATTCTTGCATGGAAGCAGCTGTCTGGGGTCCTTTAATAACTTAAAGAGAAACAGTATTCCTGCTGCTTTACTCTCAAGACTGGGAGAGACTAGGAATGTTGTGGATGTCTAGGTCACCATCTTGGATCCCCTCAGGGCAAACCCTTTGACATGTGGGTATTTGGGAGACATTTAACTAAACACTACTACTTATGTATTAAATATAAATATATGTATGCATATATTTATTTATTTGTGGAATTTGCAACTAGAGTTTTTGAATTCAATTTTTATTATAGATATTTATCTTTAGAAAGTATATTTGTAATTTTTTACAAATTGTTTAATACATGTATGCATATAATATCTAAAAATACCTCATGCAAATATATGGGGTTTTGTTGTTCATGTTATAAAAATATTAAATATCTACATGTAATGTTTTTCTTATATAAAATATGTGTTTAAAAAAATTCTTATATAAATTTGTACAGTCTTATTTTATTTGGACTATATGAACAAATGAACTATTCAGATGAATTCATACTTCAAATTTATTGCTTAAAGAGCAATTATTGGATTTCACTGGTCATCAGTCATTATTAGAAATTATTGTATTCATTCGTATTCCTAATAATCTCATTCTACAAGTAGTATTATTTACTAAATATGTTGAAAATAGGTTATTATTATTATTTAAATTTATATTCAAAATACAAAAACACTGTAATATATTCATACTTTTAATCTTTCCTTAAAATTTCTTATGATCTTTTTTCCCATTTGATGATTTTATTGATAGAATAATTTCTTTCCACTCATAAGCATTTTTTTTATTTTACAGATTAAACAGCATTATATATTGTACTTTCAACACATATATTCTCATTACTTGTATTTCCTATATTTTGTTTTGACATTTAGCCATATTTTTATGTTATCAAATTTCATCATTTCAATATTGCTATAATAATATATATTAAGAGTGCTAATATTGGATTAAACACCACAGATCTCATTGATAATTATTTCTCAGTTGTACATCCACATGTTATTTGAGGTTTAAAAGAGGAGTGAACTAAGCAGAAGTTGAATTTGACTGAAAATAAAAGGACAAAGGACTTTTGCACATGTCCTCATCCTACTAGAACCAGTGATTAGGCAAGCTTTATATGGCTAAAGGAGATATACATGAGGGGAAGCTTGATCACACACAAGCATACTTCCAGCTTTTTGTTATACTTGACTTATCTAAACTGGTGTGTACATGGATCATATAATTCATAACCTCTCTTTGGGTGAAGAACATTTAAAATTCATTCTTGTTGCTATATAAATTAATGTATTTGTTTCCTTTTATTACTGAGCAATATTCCATTGTATTAATGTTTTGATATCCATTTACCTATTGGAGGACTAAATTATGTGAGTAGAATCAATGTGAAAATAATATGTTAGGCCATAATTGGCAAAAAATTTACACATATAAAAATATTCATATTTGAAGCAATTAATTCCATATAGGAAAAGATGTACATTATATTCTTCTCATACAACTTGTAATCAGCCTACTCTTTACCAAAATACACAGGTAGAATATATCATAATATAATTCAGTCAGTATAAGCAATACATCAATTCAGTAAAAACATTAATCAAATTAATACTTTTCATAAAATAAATATCTGCTTTCTGGATTATATTGATTTCAAAAGATTTATTGCTTTTCATAAATATTATGTTCATATATATATTCTCTTTTCTCCCCAATCAGCTAAGTGAAGTCCACATTTGGATTCATACATTACGAACAATATGCTTTTTTCCTTTAGCATGCTAGAAAGTATGGAACTCAAAGAACGTTTTATGATTGCTTTCAACTTTCATTTAAAGCTCCAAGTCCATGGTAAGGAAAAATTAATTTATGATTTTTATACTAGCTTGTACTTAAGTCATAAAAATCTTGCATTTTAAAGAGCTACATAAAGTTGAGTACTCTATTGAGATTTACTCCTTAGCTATTAAATGCATATATATTTATTTCCTCTTGAACTAAGAGGTGGCATATTATCAGGAGTAATGAATCCTGAAATTTATGAACTTCAGAATTTTAGGTACTCCAGTTTTCAGGAAAGTTTGATTTTGGTGGAGCCTGTCACCCAACTCTATAATATAATTATATTCTTGATGCTAGTTTTCAGAACCTTCACTTCCTATTGGTACTTCATGGACGCAAGAAACATCGACTGAGATTTAGAAGAGAAAAAAACAGTTTATTTCCTGAGATAATTTCATCAATTTTCCTTATTGGATTAATTCAAGTGTATATAATATAATTAGATTCAAGTTTCATGATCTCCAAATCTTAAATACTTATTATTCTGTCACCATCAATATGCAGAGTATACCAATCTGTGGATTGTTACTTCAAAGATATAAGCTTTTATGTTAAAGTTGTAAGACTAGAAATCAGTGTATACATTGTGGAATTAAAAGAAACTATCACTTAGAAATCATTGAATATCTAAACTTCAGAACATATTAAACTTAGAAAGGTATCAAGCCTGATAATTCATGTATAGTTTTTTTAAAATTTGGGGGGGTATGTTATGTGATTTATATGAGTTTCTTATAAACAAATCTGTTATATAAAATGATTCTAAATATATATGACATGGATTTTTTAATAATATGAATGGTAAATAAGTAATGCCTAAGGGATTTTTTTCACTCCATTGATAAATACTTAAATTAATGACATATGATGGTTGTTATCTTGTTTTATCCATAAAGGAATAGCTCAAGGATAGATGTGCTTCTCTATTATTAAAAATTATTTAGATTGCTAAGCTGATCTAATGATGTAGGCAGAATTAAGAAGTTTTCTAAAATCATTAGACAGAACTAAACTTAAATCACTGCAAGTCATTTCAATACACTTTATACTGTGAAAATACATAACTTACTAATACTTGTTTTTCTGTGAATATTAACATGCTTCATAACACCAGTAAAAAGAAAATGTTGAAAAAAGGCAAAAAAATATTCAAATTTTTATAGTCGAGTTTTCATTAGACATAGTAATATAATTTTTCACGTTACCAAGAATTACTTAAGGATATACACACACACACACACACAAATATAATATACAATTTTGTGTTTAAACCTTCAAATTAATGATACCATTCTGTATGTATCCTTTTGCAACTTGCTTAATTTGCTAAATATTATTTTTTAAATTTACAGTTGTAAAGATATTACTTTAATTTGCATGCACTTTAATTCTGAAAGTATTCCATTTTATGGACAATCCAGATTTCTTGACACATTATCTTGGGCACATAAAAGTTATTCCCACTAATTCTTTACACCTTGCTGCATAGCAAGTCACATCTTCTTCAACTTAGATGTTATTTTTGGAAGAACCCATAATTTTCTCATAAATTTTAGTTTTGTGTCTTAGAGAGGTACTATTCAGTTTTAAGAGGTAAAAGTGCAGCCACTCTAAATCAAAACTTTGATCTTACCTCCAATCATTCTCCAATTACCTGTCTTAAAAAACTGGAGCAAGAAGGGGATTTGTTATCCTCAGTAACTGTTTCTCAATCCCTTCTTTCATCTTCTGATCTCTTCAAATCAAAGTACACAAAGTTGGCATGAAAAGTAAAGACATAAAATAGCTCTCCTTATGCAGAGGTGTTTGTGGTACTTAGAAATGCCTTCAGTCGTGACAGGGTGTCATGGGAGACTTCCTCTGATACAACAGAGTTCTCTTTGACATTATGCTCATCCACTATTGCTTCTGAACCCACACCACAAAGCCCATCCTGTGTTGAAAGAGGGGAATTGGAGGAAAACATCTCTTCCCTCAGCACCTTCTGTGGGGAAGTCTAGTGGCAACTTTCTGAATCACTGATTTTACTCACAGAAGTTTCTGCTTGCCATCACTAATGCTCCCAGTACAACAATTTGTTGTCCCATTCAGTACCTTGCTCCTGAATGATTTAAGCATGAAATCCATTGCTGGTAATATCTCTATCTTCCTTAAAACATTTCAAAGGCTTTTGTAAACTCAAATAACTATAATCTTGTCTCCGTTTTTGCATGTCAACTTTTTATAGTATTTCATTAATAATCTTGGTTTTATGCCTTTCTAAACGAGTCACTATTGATATAGAGGTGGTGCTACAACCATTGCTATTGGAAGTGCCCTAAAATGGATCACTTTCTTATTTAAAATTGCATCTTGAATTCCATCTTTTTTTTCCCTTTTTCCCGTGAGTTCACTTTCCTTGTTTCTGAGGCACATTTTAATTAGTAGTTCTCTGATGAGACCTTGTTAATGGAAAATTCTCTTCACCTCTTAGCCCCCATTTTAAAGGTTTCTCTTGAATTTTAGCTTAGATGGTTTTGTAGAATTTAATGCAGAGATGTTTAATCCTAGATTTTACCCTTACCTTACCCTTACTTTAACCTTTTATAACCCATCATCCTATATGGAATCAAAGCCTTGGAACTTAATGGATTAACAAGGGTGTTGTCAGTACAATCACACTTGCTTAAATTTTTAATTATTTTGTTGTTATTTTATACTGATAGTATGCTTATGTATGTGTTCATATATTTTTTTTCTTGCTAAGGACATATAGAGCTTTCAAAATCTGAGAAATCATTTAGTATATCAAACCAGATAAAACAACCATTATTTAGTATGTTTCTGTCCAATACTTTGGTCTATATTTCTGAAAATCCTGTAAGATATATCATTAAGCCATTTTCCTTCCTTCTGTATCCCAATCATTATCCTGTATTCTTAGTTATTTCCCTCCATTTACAAATTTGCTAATTTTTCCCATTAAATGTATTTAATCTGATGTTTAGGTATTTTGATTTTTCTTTTAGTTTCAATGGCTATTTTATTCTACTTATGCAGTTCCCTCAATTTGCAAATCTGCTTTTTTTTTCCTTTTTAATAGTATAGTGTCTTTTCCCTTAAATTTTATAAAAGTGTAAAACTTTTTTTTTTAGTACTAGGTATTGAACCCAGAGTCTTGAGTATGTTTCAAGTGACCCACCACTGAGCTACATCCTAAAACATTCTATTATCATGAGTTCTTATTGGTCTAGTTTTAAAGCTCACTACATGTGTTGATTCTTGACCCTGGCAGTTCATTTCTGGATGTGATCTGCAATTTTTAAAATGTGTAGTCTGAAATTTGTATAATACACAGTTGTTATAAATTTTATCCTGTCTCACTAACTGTCTCGTTTTATGAACATCCCTCCAAAATCACTTGCCTTTGTATACCTATAGCCACAGGAATTTTATCCCATTTTAAGTCTTATAACATTTGCATCGTATTTTATAGCACACAAATATGGTTCAAATTTCTAGCTGATTGCTCTATGAAGTATAAATTTAAGCTTTCATATGTTTAGAGAAATTTTTTCTTGGTCAGATTCAAGGCAAAGAAAGATTTTTTTTTTTGCCTATGCCAAAAGATGAATATTTTTTTTACTAGTTCAGTGAGATTTATGGCTTTAAGAGTCCTGGCTATGGAGGTCCTTCTCAGTTCATACTCCCTGACTTATAGACCCCTGTATGGGCTTAACACAAAACACCCCTGGTGACTAATTCCATTAACATGGCAGTGACAGCATCCGCTTATGGCTTCACTTTATTGATTATCAATTCTCCATTTATTTCTATGGTTGGAGATTTTCCTTGCCTGAAAGCTCAGCAATGCATTTAAAATTATGTTTGTTACATATTGTCTTTCTTTTCTAGATGCTTGTAGCAGAAGAATTTTAGTTTTTATTATTGTTTTTTATATTAGACTTAAAAAAGACTTTCGGCCAGAGTTTACAAAGTTTTTATATAATATACCTATGCTACTTTAATTAGATTAGATAAAATCTAATTTTTATTAGATTAGAATTTTTTTAATACATCAAAATCAAATTAGAGATATTCTAAGGTAATTATAATAAGATTCTAGCTTCTGGGTTAGACATTGGTCACATATTGATTTTCTTATCAATTTAACAAAAAAATTTTTAGTAGCCTTTGCTATAACAGTTAAGCAAATGGACTTTGAAGCCAATTCCTTTACTGTGATTTTCCCACCTTTTGGGTGCATTTCACTGTGTTTTCTTATCCTAATTTCTTCGAATATAACAAGAACAATGTGCCTAGCAGAGTTTTCCAATAGATTGCGTGAGATAATATATCATGTTGTTCTGGCAAGGTTATGCTAGAGTAACGTACAAATGCAAATTATAGTGGCTTGGCAGAAGAAACATTTATTTCTCAGTCACATCAAATCTGACATGCTTCACTGGGAATGTCCTCTAGCTCTTGTTACCTCGGGAAACCAGGGTCTCTTTATTTTATAACACTGCTTGGTCATCACAAGCCATGTGTTTACACAGCTTCCACTGTCCCTCCAGCAGGGGAAGAAAGAAATGGCCAAGGCACACTGGGTGATTACTGCCCCAACAATCAAGCAACACATATTGGTCTTTTCCACTGTCTTTTAACCAGAAATGTTCACATGGCCCCAACTTAAATAGTTGGAAGGCTGAATAACATGGGGAAGCTCACTGATGAGCAATTCCTGTCTTTACCACAAATATAGGAAAGTTTATAATAGAGTCTTGGTCATATTAAGCATTCAAAATATATTAGCTGTTATTATAATAAATAGCAATGTGGTTAGTAAATTTACAGATAAAGCTCTACTAGAGATAGATTATTTCATTAAGAATCTTAGAAGTACATGTATTATGCTACAAGATCTAAATATTTGTGTGTTCTTTTATTAAGGTTGTCAGATTCATTTTGAGAAAAAGTTTGTTATAAATTTATCACAAACATTTGACTGGTATGTCCATTTCATCAGATAAATGACAATAATAAATGTTTCTCTAATATATCTGTGAGTTTTAAAATCAGCTATCTAATTTGCCTTCATTAGCTTAACAAATTGGTTTTTCTCTTAATTTGCATTTATTTAATTACTTTTGTGAGATTGAAGAATTTCATGTATTTATATTGGTCATTAGATTCTGGTGTGAGGGAAATTATCTGCTTATAACCTTCTACTATTTATCTCTTTGTGTCTTTAGTGTTTTCCTCTCATCAAATTGTATTGGCTATTTATTTATGATTAAGCATCTTGTTTGTGGATTGTAGTTAAAAATGTTTGTCTTCATTTCTCATGGCCCTTTTATATCTGTGAATATGAAGAAGTTTCTAAAAATATTTTAGGTATAATTTTTTGTTCCTTTCATATTTTGGTATAATATAAATTTCAACACTCATTTTCATAGTAATATCATAAATTCAGTATTATTGTTTTTATTTTATGGATGAAGAAACTGAGACTTACAGAAGTTAAACATTCCAAAACCTTCATGGCTTCTGTGTCACATAACCAGGATTCTAGTCAGTCCTCTATTTAATGTTAAGCCCAATTAAACTCCCATCCTCCAAAGATGCCCATCATAATTCCTGGTATTTGTGAACATGTAAATTTATAAGGCAAAAAGGACTCTGCAGATGAAATTAAGGTTATGACTTTGAAATAAGGTCATCCTGGATTTTCTGAGTAGGCTCACTCTAATCACATGAACCCTTAAAAACAGAGGAATTTGTCAGCCTTGAGTCAGAGAGATCCAGTTGAAAGTGGAGTTAGATAGATCCCAAGTGTGAGAGAATTCAACAGGCAATTGCTGGCTCTCAGTAGAGCCCAATGTGAGGACCAGGTCTGGGCTTCTAGAAGGTAAAGAGAGCCACAGCAGATGACAGCTAGCAAAGAAACTGAAAGTAGCACTGCAAATAAAGGCAGTGGATTCTGCCAACAGCCTGAATAAGTTTGCAAGCAGATTCTTCTCAGAGCCTCCTGGAAAGACTCCAGCTTGTTCATGTCTTGATGAAACCCCAGAACAAAGAAATCAGCTGAACTGATCTGACTTCTAAACTACAGAGCAGAGATATTATAAATTTGTGTAGTTTTAAGGCTCTGCATTTGTGGTAATTCGTTACAGAAATTTTAAAAAAATGAAAAATGAAAGCACCTCCTTCTAGTGAGGTAACATATACAATTAAAAATGTCTTACTTCTTACCCTAGCTTATTAGGAAATTTCCTCTGATTTATTCTATTCTTTGATAGTGTTTATCTGTTAGAGCATATTACTGCATACTTCCACAGGAAGCCTGTGTTGTTCAAGTTAAAGGTGACAAGCCAGTAAGACTCAGGGAGGCATCAGCTGCTAGAGGTAACAGGAAAGGACACAACTCATAGTTGACCCACATACACCTGAACTACAGAGTCTGCCTCTGTGTGCTGGCCAGACATGCTTGTTCTTAAAGAGAATGAGAACTCAAAGGAAGTTCTCTTCTTCGAATGATGTAATATATGATCCTGCTGAATTGGGGACTGGGAATGTGTTTGGAGTAGTGATTAAGGAACCTGCAGAGCCTGCAGCATTTTTCATGTTTCCTTATCGTTGACGCTGCTCTGATTTTATTCTTCAGATTCTTGTGGCATGTTATTTTGCCCTTGACTTCTAGAATCAAAGATTCTATTTTCAATCAAATATTTCATATTTCAAGACAATATGGGTGAGATACAAGAGTGGAACTTAAAGTTTTCTCCATCATATCCTTGCATAGTTGCCTCTCAATGAGAATATTGCTATCCACTCATCTCTGGCCTCCTTCCCATCAAACTATGCACACTAATTTGTAAAGAACTTCAGTTTTGCAAAGGATTATTATCTCTTGCTAATTCTGGAATCTTAACTTCTCCATTTAGTTTTTTTGTTTATTCACAGTGTTGATTTTAGGCGTGTATCAATTTTCTTCTCCATTGCTGTGGCTGGGTCTAGTTTGTGGGCCCTTTTACACCTTGATATGAGTTCATTACTTCTGTCTGAATTCTGATTCTCATAATATCACAATGATGATAACTTAGACATGAAAACAGTTTTTACTAACTGTAGGCAAAAGGAAAAGACTGGCATTATGGATAGTCTGTTGAGTTCTCATTTAAGACATTTGTGGAGCAGTTTTTCAAAGCAAGAACTTTGTAGTTTGATTATAGGTAAAATATGCAACCTCTGCATGCAGAGAAATACAACCAAATCATTTGAGTGCACAGTTCATAATCTCAATGAAATTAATGAGTTGATTTGTTTAGGTGGATCAGAGCCAATGATGCAGTGTCTTCTTTTAATTATAAAGTTAATAAAGACAGATCATATTATTGATCATTCCCATGGAACATAATCATACTTTATAGTATAAGAAAATAAGAAAGAGTACAATTTAAGGTAAATTTAAAGTAATAGAATTTCTGAGCTCAGTTAGCACTCAGCTAATCTCTTAACGCCTTTAAGGTCTGAACTTAACATCTAATCTTATCTCATGTTCCTTTTTGAGGTCAAAAGTTAATTATTGGAACATTTGCTTCATCTTCAGTAATTCTGCATATTTGTTTATTTATTTTAGATCTGAGTTGGCAGAATTTCTTATAAAGATTTTTTGTCTACTTAACTAAAATTTCAATGACTATATTTATTCAATTAATCAGACAACATTTAATGTTTATCCTCCTAACAGAAGATAAGTTCTAAAACCAGAATTGTGCATAAAAGAAGGAATCTGATCACAAACATTTTATAATGTATTTATATATCACAGTAACTTAAGAGTTATCAAGGTTTATGTCCAATATGTGTGCCTGTATACTCTTTGGGACTCAAATATATATTTCAATAGATTGCTTTTCTCTTTGCCTTTGTTAAACCTAATTCTTACTGAATATTCATTATGGAAGCTATTGTTACAAATATCCACATATTTTTTTCATTGTTACATTATGTGAAATAGGAGTAGCCATGGTCCTGAGCCAGGAAACAGTGCTAACCTGATTAACTGTGTATCATGCAGAGTACTCAGTTTAACACACTAATTTCAGCTCTGACACTGACTGAACTGGACAATTCAGTGTGCACTTGTCCCTTCTCTGTTTCTCCATCTTGACAAAAAAATTACAATGCTTAAAAAGTATGATAAGGCAGGTCAAGTGAGGCATAGTAGAATCATTACATGTATAATATCACACAAAATTTCTAATCAGTTGCTAAATAAATTATTGGGTTTCTTTTCTTTTTCTTCATTAAATATGTTTCCTAACCTGCTAGCTTACATAATCTATATTAATTTTACATATAGTTAGTTATACATCACATTTATATACATATATACATACATACACAATTTTTATGGATTTTTCTTTTAAGAATTTTCTAACAATTTGAATTAGAAAAAATGTCCTCTTAAACTTGGATTTGTAACTTTATTCATGTTCAGAAATGTCATTTGTGCCAATAAAATTTATATTCTGTATATGACAGACTACTTAACATTCCCCAGACATATGATACATTTTGCTAATTCTAAACTCATTTATGCAAGTTACTCCATAACAGTGCATTCATGTTTACTCAATTACATATCTATTTCCCTTGTAGACTGAGATTTTAGATGATTGATTCTTATCTGTATGATCTGAAGAGAGCTAGAAAGAACTACCCAGGGCAACGACGTTGGTTGGACTGAATGCACACCTCTAAGTCCTCATGTCCTAAATAAATTTTAAAATATTCATTTAAGACACTTCACTTCCCACTAAATTTAAATTTGCTTTATTACCATCACCATCCAAACTTCTCCAGTTCTTGACATCTGTCATACTCTTCCATGATCAAGTCAATCAATTAAATGTTATTTTTCCTTAACATATTTTTAATATCCAAGCTGTCATTCCCTTAAAATGTTTACTACCTTAGTTCATAATCTATACATACTTTGTGTGAATTATTGTGTTTATTTTGCACATGTCTCCAGTCCATTTTCTTCCAGTTTCATAAATCTTACCAATGCTCCCTTTAAAAAAAATTACTTTGCATGTTTGATTGCTGGAAAATACTTGCAACAACTCCCCTCATCTGCAGCCCTTTGGAATAGGATTTTGCCATAATTCTAATTAATGCTCTTTTTTCCCATTGCTTGAATCTGGGTTGACCTTGTGAATTATTTTAATTAAAAGAATGTAACTGAAGTTCTACTCTACAATTCCTAAGTTTGGAGCTCTTCAGCTTCTGATTTTGTTGTCTTAGAACACAATGCTACTGGATGAAAGAACCCTGGCTAAACTGCTGAAGCCTGAAATCAAATGGAACAGAGAGACACATGGATGTAGTAAGTCCTACTTCTAAATATAAGTCTACTACAGAAACACAAACTACATAAATCATTTTCAGTAAGAACATCAAAAGAATCACTGAGGTGAGCCAAAGACAAATTTCTATCACACATAATTGTGAACAAATAAAATAGTTATTGTTTTAAAACACCAAGATTGGTTTTACCTACAGTAATTGGTGCTCAAAAGTGGATGTTTCCCTAAAGAATATCAAAATTCTGACACTGGCTTTGGGATTGGTGACATATGATTCCTGTTTCCCCAAGCTCTTATGGTGTACAAAACACTGCTGAAGGCTAGAATAGGGACTTGTTGAAGTCCACATAAAGGACCATTTGTGTTGTGTATAAACATCTGGAAAAACTGTCATCTGTGGTGACTTAGCAGATAGTTACTATAGAGTTCCTAGTATAGTTCCTGGCCAGGAACTATATAGATAGGAAGTAGAGTGGATCAGCCAGCTTATGCATGTAGCTCAACCAGCAGAGATGTGACAAGAGCCTTGTGAGTGACCTCAGGCAAAACCAAAAGAAAGAAACAAAAATACATGCTAAGCCTAGCATAGGTTATTGGATCATAGGATTTTGAGCAAATAAAATGGTTCTTGATTTAAGGAACTAAATTTTGAGTAGGTCTATATTCTATTCCTTTACACAAGATAATTTACTATTGTATGATTTTTCTACATAATTAAATTTTTAAGTTCTTAACTAAGGTGCCAGGTGATTTACATTTAAATTACTCCTTCCTTAAACTTTACCCTTCTTTGTTCTTGTCAGTAGCCCTCTACCATGCACCGACTGTTTCATATTTTAAATAATATTTCATACTCATTGTCATAATTAGTATTCTCTATATTTTCCTGTCCAATCTTCCAAATAAACCACTTGGTTATTCTTCAAAATGTTGCTAAATATTATATCTTGCAAGCTCTCTCTGACTTTCTAACTCATATTCATTGAAACATACCCTAAAATCTTATATTATCATCTTTTCTTGACCGGTCAGATACAAAATTTTATTTTATGAATGTCCAGTTGGTTGAACTGATAACCTTTCAGTTAGTGTCAATAAAATATATACAAGTAAGGAAGAGTTTAAAGAAAGTATTTTGGGTCAAACTACTGCATTCTTTTTGTAACATATTTTCTTTATTATTTTGGCACATGCTGAGTAAAGTTCCTATTCTCTTTAATTCATGCAATTAGATCTACTTTCTACTGAAATTCAACAATGTCATATTCTTTGATTTTAAATTGTCTCTTTTCTACTCTGTGTATGTTAAAATTATTTTTACCAAGTTATCAGTTCTCTTAACTGAGTTTATGTAGATATTTAAGCACCACTACAGAAACAGTGAGGCAAGTACCAGTTGTAGAGCTTCTACCTTGTAAAATGACTCTACTGCAGTCCATTGGTTTCCAAATAAAAAACTCCTGCGATAAGAACAATAAGTAACTTGCAAGCTGGTAAAAGCTGTTTTTCAAGCAACTAAATCATGACAATGAAATAAATTCTTAAATGGTTGGTGAAGTATATTGTTTATAGTAAGACAGATGCTTTCTTCAGCTTATTAAAAAGAAGAGGCAGCCTTTTTTATTTCTATTGATGGGTTTATCCAACTATAAAAGATGCATTTCCTTGTATTTACCATTTCATTTGCCTGATGATTACCAGCACAGTGAACTGGTAAATGCAAATTGTAATTTGGGTACTTTTTGAAAGTAGATTAAAATGAAGTTTAGTTTTTTTCCCCTTAGTTCATAAAATAAAATGAAAAGTACAACTTATAAAATTGCTTCATTAAACAAAAAGATTAAAATATATACAAATAGGCACTGAAACTAGAACCACAGACTATATTACACAAGAGTAAATGAAATAATTTTGTAGAATTTCAGTCTCAGGATGAATACTCAGAAGATAGCTTTTTAAACTTTGAGTGCTGCTAAAAATAGACTTTAACTCTACAAAAATGTATCTTTGTAATCACACCTTTGAAACTGTGATCCACCTATCAAGTCTTTAAAGAGTATAGTTTAACAATAAAATATAAACATCTAAGTGTACAATAGTGGAAACTTAAGCATCAATTTTAGTTTTTCTGCTAAAAATTTTAGGTTATAAAAATGGCAATTTTTGATTTGAATTCTCTCTCACCAATTTTCATAAATATATTGATTTCAAATAGAAATCATCAGGAGTTGACAGAGTCTGATCCATTCAAGTTAACTTGTATAACAACTATGTACACACTGTACATATAGTGATATGATTTGCACCTTGGTGTTAGGGAGCAAGTAGTGTTTAATAGTTGAAATGCAAATAATGAATTTTTAATTAAGTAGAACTATGCAACATCATTATTTTATTGTGATCCATGAAGTATCCATACTCAGCACAATTTTCTTTGAAAAACTAAATTAGTACTTGGAAAATTGTTGAACTTGTTATTACTATCAAGTTAATTGATATTTCATGTGTACTACAGGAGAATCTGCAGAATTAATATCACTAGTCTTAGGTATCACTTTTAAGATATTTGAGTATTCCTGGAAAACAGATATTATCAGTCTTAGTTAATTCTGATTCATTAAGATTCATGGATATAAAATAATTTTTATTGATTTTGAGTGATCAAGAATCTTAAGTGCATAATAATCAGAACAAAGAGGGAAATTACTTTGAGTAAGTCATTTGAAGTTAAGAAGTCATCAGGAATTAAAGATGTTTTACAAAGAGAGTAGTAAGTATAATATATAATTATATAGATGATAAAACTCCACTTCCATCCTCTCAGGGTCTTGGCTGGGTCCGAAAATAAAATTAGTATGAAGCAAATTAATAGAAGAGAAGCATACAAATTTATACAATACAAATTTTATGTGGCACAGGAAACCTACTAAGGAAACAAAGACATTAAAGAAGCAGTTAAATTCAGTAACTTATATACTAAATTGGACAAATAGTAAACTGAAAAAAAATTTTTTTTATTTAGGCCTACATGTTAACAGTGCAAGTTGATTCATTGTACATAGATAGAGGATAATATATCAATTCTCTAGTTGTAAGTTGTATAGAATCACAACATATATGCAGTCATACATAAAGTTAGGGTTATTATGACCATCAGATTCCACCACCTTTGCTATCCCCATGCCCCCTCCCCCCTTACACCCCTGTGCACAGAGATCCACCATTGTTCCCATGTCCTTGCCCACATTATGGATCAGCATCCACTTATCAACAAGTACATTTGGCATTTGGTTTTCTGAGATTGACTTACTTCACTTAGCATGATATTCTCCAGCTCCATCCATTTACCTGCAAATGCCATAATTTTATTCTCTCTTATTGCTGAGCAATATTCCATTGTGTATATATATATACCACAGTTTCTTTATCCAGTCATCTATCGAAGGGCATCTTGGTTGGTTCCACAGTTTAGCTATTGTGAATTGAGCTGCTATAAACATTGAGGTGGCTGCAGCACTGTAGTATGCTGTTTTTAAGTCTTCTGGGTATAGACCTAGGAGTGGGATAGCAGGCTCAAATGGTGTTTCCATTCCAAGTTTTCTAAGGAATCTCCATACTGCTTTATTTTACAAGGCAAAGGAATTGGTGTAGGTTTGTTAACTAGGCAGAGATGTGATTAGGAAGATAACTGACAGTTTAACAATGTTTGTTTGTACAAAATTCTCTTGGTATGAATTTTCTATCCCTAATGATGAGACAATTTTCCCTCCTAATATAAAGAGGATCTCGTTTATATGGCAATTTTCTCTCCAACTTTTAAGAAACTACATGAAGGTAAGATAGATTTTCCTATACTTGAATTTTTGAAGTGCCTTTAACTTATTCATTATGCCAGTGTGGTAAAATTTCAACTCCTTTGTGAGCAAAATCCAATATTCTATTTTGCAGGATTTGTTACCGATAATATTGAGATACTAGCATTTGTGCTGATATTTAAAAAGTGAGGTATAATTATTATTTCATCAAGATCCCATGATCAAATGCTCCATCTGAAAAAAGCCTCTATAGCTCAGAATGTCCCTTCATTCCCTAAAGTGATTGATTCTAGCAAAGATTTGTGGGGAATGAGATCTTGGTCAAAATAAATCATCTTAGAGAAAAAGGAGTCAAATTCTAAGATAGTGGATCTGGTCTTCTAACAATCAAAGAGAGAGTGATGAAAGAATTTAACCTAGAAGAGGGCCATTAGCCAAGCTGGAAGGATGGTCTGGGGATTAGGTTATCCTATTTAGGCTATAACCTGTCTCAGGTTATCCTATTCTCCCCAGTCTATTCCCATGTTTCTCAATTTGAAATTTCATATCATTTCCCTTTTCTTTTTTCATAGCACTAATTTAAAAAACTCTAGAAATAAAACAGCTGGGACCAAACTGATTTTTGGTATACAACTTCTTAATAAACATAAAAATGATATTTAATTTTATCAATAACCTTAGAAAAATAAATCATTAAAAAAACTTCAAAGAATAAAAAGAAGTAAATTGTGTTAAAATGTATTCCAGCTGGCGCGGTGGAGCATGCCTGTAATCCCAGCACTTAGGGAGGCTGAGACAGGAGAATCATGAGTTCAAAAAGCCAGTCTCAGCAACAGCGGGGCACTAACAATTCAGTGAGAACCTGTCTCTAAATAAAACACAAAATAGGGCTGGGGATGTGGTCCAGTGATCAAATATCCCTGAGTTCAATCCCCGGTACAAAAAAAAAAATTTTTTTTCATTAATGAATTTAAAATCAGGATTATCTATATTTTCAGGAATAGAATTTTATTTTGACTAGCAAATCAGAATGAGACAAGAGTACAATCCTTTGGAATACTTTTTTTCTTTTTTTGGTACCAGGGATTGAACTCAGGGGTACTTGACCACTGAGCCACATCCCCAACCCTATTTTGTGTTTTGTTTAGAGACAGGGTCTCAGTGAGTTGCTTAGTGCCTCGCTGTTGCTGAGGCTGACTTTGAACTCATGATTCTCCTGTCCCAGCCTCCCAAAGTGCTGGGATTATACGTGTGTACCACCCACACCCAGCTGAAAAATTTTATTACATTGAAAAGATACTTGTGTTTTACAGCTTTAAAAGATACTGTTTACTGGAATAACTGTGACAAACTTTAAAAACTCCAGAGTTAAAACTAGTCTGTAATATGGTTAAACTTTTTGTAAGATTATTATTTCAATACACAATTGATTCTCAAAATTATTGACAGTGTCAAAGAATAATAAAGTTAATGGTTGTCGCTGTGTTATGTTAATTAAGAGAAAAAAATTAAGAGTCTAAATACATAAAGGATCTCAGTGGTGCCTGATGCTCTAAAATAATTCTTAGGTATAAATGTGCTTCCTCCCTATCTCAAAGTTACCTATTATACAGGACACTGATCAGTGTAACAGGTCAAAGAAGCAAGTGATGTCATTCTCAAAATACCTTGAACTCCATTTGCTCATTGAAAAGACACTAGTGTTGGGGCTCAGAAGATGACACCCAAAGTATGGCACTTTTAATTTCTGAGAACTTTAAACTAATAAAATAATTCTAGGAACCATGGTCTTGCTGTCCAAAATTCTGTCTCTCTAAACTTTTTTCTTCCCCAAAAGCTCCTGCAGAAATTTTCTTTTAAGTTCCTTATCTGACAAAATGAAGTTCTGCTTTCTGTTCTCCTGAATGAATGCTATTATCTTGAATCCCTTCCTATAATTTCTTCCAACACAGAAGATTAACTGACAGGAAAGAAGAATAGAGTTGAGGCTATATCAGAGACCAAATGAATTTATCTCATACTATTATGTTTTGGTCTGATTCATCTCCTTTTAAAACCCTTTACTCTTTCTCTAAATCATCCATACCTTCCATACACACCTTCTTCATTGGAAGATAGTATATAAACTTCTAAATTGTTGGGTTATTGTATACTCATCTTACTGAAATTCTCCAGTCATGTGGTAAACATGTATGCCTTTCCCCTTGATAATCTGCCTATTGTTAGCTATTACAGCAGATTTAATTTATGATCATTGAGACATCAGAGTTGGAAAGTTCCCTTTGCCCTAAAATTATCCAACACAAGATTAGGTAACCTTTGTAAAATTTTCTTAGCATTCATTCAGTAGGCATAGAAGCAACAAGTCATTATTGTTAAGTAGCACTCAGTAATTGATACAGGGAGAAATAAAAGATAACTTGACTTTTTTCAATATTATTCATTTTGTGCATTTTCTGAATGTAAAGGAAATTTAAAAATAAAATAAAATAAAAAGACTAACACAGCTATGACAAACCTCACTGGGTGTGTCTTCTCAAAGCTGTAAGACTGTCTTGTGTTATTACTACTGGTCAATGGAGCGTGGTTCACTAAGATAAGTAATGTGGCACAGCTATGAGAAGAAATATATTTAAATTTATTACCTTGAACAATCACAAAAACAGGAGAACTGAAAGTGGCATGTGCTAGATCAAGTGGTTCCTAAAGATGATTTTCTGTACCACACATTTAGTATTTACTTTGGGGATCATGTGGAACTTTTAGGGTTTCAAAGGAAGAATTCTTAGGGAGAAGCAGAGGTGAATGGACACTTGAGAATGTAGAGCAGTTGCAGCTGGCCACAAAAATATAAGTATTTTAATACAGTAACAACTAGAGCAAGTATAATTGTTGAGTATCAAACCTGTCTATGCCAGAGAAACCCTGCCCTCCATATGTGCATATGACTGTACCAAGCATTGTGGGGATTTTGTGAATGAAACAAAAAATAAATTAAAGAAACAAACCACCTTGTGGAATAAACTAACAAGACAGGATGATAGAGTCTGTAATGGAAGGTGTATTATTTAAATTTAGAAAGGAAGAATGAACCCTCATTTTCCAGAAAAGTAGAGAAAGCTGGGCCAAGAAAATGAACATTAGAGATTGGTTTTAAAGAATATGTAGGGGTTTATTAAATAAAAGAAGAAAGTAAAATTTCCCCAATAGTAAAATATGACAGGAAAAATGTATGTGTTGTGTCAGTCTATTGAGGATAATTGATAGTTATTGAATTCGAGTATTGACCATTTGATTTTTGGTGTAACCTGGTTACTAATGATGGCAATTGCTCTTCCAAAGAAGATTGATTTATGTCTTCCCTGAGTCTGGCATTGTTTAAAAAGACTGTGTGGTTAAATAATATATATTTACATAAAGATATTGACAAACTTGACCAAGGTAAATATTAATATATTGTGTGAGGGTACCATACAGCTACTAAATAATCACATAAATATATACTACTGCTACCTAAATAAACTTCACAATACAATGCTGGAAGGAAAAATGCTATAAATTAGTAGTATCTAATTCATGAGTCGATCTCTAAAAACAAAAGCAAAATCAAAAAATTCTAAAAACCTAAACATTTACATATTATACACAAAACTATTAAGATAAATATACCCTTTAGGGTTATTTTTACTACTGACGTTGTGAGTGCCCTCTGTCTTTTTTTGCTTTATGTGCTTTTATTATTCTACTAAATATATACATACATTTTAAAAGACAATATTATATGTCAGGGAATAAGTGGCATAGGGGTGTGATAATTGAAGCAGAATTTGACAAGGAAGAGCTAGCCATTCTGATAAAAATAAATGAATACAAACACATCTTAAATCATAGCATTAATAGAAATTCTTAAGCTTGAGTTAGAGATCTCTTTGTGAAAATTTAATTTTTAATTACATTTTGCATCGTAGCTTTCTTTACTATACATGTTAACTCCATGCCATTGAAAGTGTTGTTTCCTGTGACTCAGTTTCCTCAAGTTTCAAATGTGAATGAAGTCTCACAGCTTTGCTATAAAGGCGGAATATGATAGTTGTAAATTACACAGATTCCCTATGGTGTATAACTCCTTTCCCAAGTGCATTGTGATCCTGGCAGTGAAACTAAACCACCACCTAGTTTCTGGAGAAACTGAACCACCAAGCAATATCCATTTTGTGTTATTCCAGTCTTGAAGAATGCTGGGTCTTTCAATAACTTCATTCTTTTTCAGTGCTGAGACTTTTTTTTTAACTAGTATTGTTTTAACACGAGTGAGTAACTCTATCTCTGAACTTGCTTTATGAACAATTAATGTACTTGGTTACATTTGCTTGGTAACCATTTCCCAAATAAGCCATGTAGAATCCATAAACACAGTTTGCTACTCTATTGTTCAAAACGCCATGTCATAAAGGAACAGCAAATTATGGAACTGTGTCTTGAACTTCTAACTGATGCAAGGAAAAAAACAGTCTCAGTATGAATTTAGATCTGAAAACCGTGTTCACAAAAAAATAAAAATGCTTAACAGAAAATTTAGAATGCTTTTCTTAAAAGAAATCCTCTATTTTGTTATGTTTTAATATTAGTAGATAATAAAATCATTAGGATCATAATTAGAACTATTAAATAATTTAGACCACACCCAAAGATATTAGTAGCTAGTAGAGGACATATGTTCTGTCAATATTATCCTTTAAACATTTCTTTAATCTGTCTTCTGCTACTGCTTTCTTCTAAATTATCAGAATTTCTCCCTGAACAAATACAATACATACTCTTGTGGAAAGTATAAATCTATTCTTAGCCCAACCTCACTGTATTTTCTATACTGCAATCCTTATCCTAAAATATGCGCTGTTACTATGTTGTTATCCATTTAAAATCTCTCTAGTGGTTTCCTGCAGCTTCTAAAATTGAGATCAGTCTACCCCTCACCCAGCCCACATCTAGGGTCCACATTCTACAAAGCTATACCCTGTTTCTAGCCTGCTACCACTACTGCAATCTCAACCCACAAGCCTCCTGTTCCTACCACAGGATCCCCTAGATTTGATACATCCCTGTCCCTCCTCCAAAGCTAATTCCTCTCTCAGCTGTTCCTATTCTCTCCTCCACACCTACTCTTCTTCCTCAGCTGTTTATGAATACTGCATCTAATTCTTTAGATTTCGATTACAGAACACTTTCTAAACCACAACTTCTCTGATTAATCCTGATCCCTGGAATCATGGTGAGTGTCATGGTTTGGACTTAAGATGTTCCCCAAAGGCTCATGTGTGAGACAGTGCAAGAAGGTTTAGAGGAGAAATGATTGCCTGATAAGATCTTCAATCCAATCAGTGAGTTAATCTGTTGACTGCTAACTGAAGGCAGGTAGGGTGTGGCTGGAGGAGGTGGGTCCTTGGGGGCATGGCCTTGGGGTATAAATTTTGTATCTAGCAGGGTAGTCTTGCTCTGCTTGCTGATCATCACGTGAGCTGTTTCCCTCTGCCTCACCTCAAGCCCTAGGAATAAAGCCTGCTGTCCACGGACTGAGACCTCTGAAACTGTGAGTACTCAGATAAACTTTTCTTCCTCTAAAATTGTTCTGGCCGGGTCTTTTAGTCACAGCAGTGAAAAAACTGATTAAAACAGTCAGCGCTCTAGTATCTACCAGGGAACTGGACAGCAAAATTCTAAGGTTACATGGGTTGATGGTGTTGCTTGTGGAGCTCTCATGTTGCTTACGTCAAAGTGAAATAAAAATATGGTGACGACTCTCCATGTAAAAGATTTTATTTGGGAGTAAACAAAAAGAAGGATTATCATCCAGCACACACATGCACAGGTCAGGGAACAAATAAAGCTTGGTGTTTCGTTGGAGAAAGAAAACCATAAGGTTTTTTGTTTGAATAAAGCTCATTGACATTTGTGTCATTGTGCAAAATTGGTGAGGTCTGAGTGGCAAATGGATAGAGTTAACAACCCCAACTAGTTTTAAAGTCATAGCAGGCTGCTTGGATTGACCTTGAAAGATTGTTTCAGGCACAGGCATAAAGAGCTGGCTGACCTTGTGCCACTAGCTGTTTTGTGTGACTCAGATAACAAACTATGGTTTGGAAAATTTGTCTTGTGATAATTCCTGCTATCAGGCAAATAATGTGTGAAAGCCCTCTTTTAGTGGCTTTCCTTGGCTTCAGTGGCCAATGTCTGACACAGGTGGCCCCAATTTGAGTCTGACAACTTCTACCCTTAGCTTTTTAATCTATGTAGAATGGACATAGTCTGCTTACAGACAAACCAGAAGGAGAAAAGTGTTAAGGTGCCTTAGGCTTTAGACATCTCAGCCAACCTGTGTCAAAGGATGCTGTATTTGTAAGAATTCAAATCTTTAGCCAAAGTTATAAGGTTATTTTTTTAGAGGGCGGGTATCTAAATAGGATTATTTAATATGTTTAGATATTTGAAATGGGAAAGTGATTAGTTCAGAAACAGTTTATATTTGATTTCAATAGATTCCATTCTGATTTTGTAAATATAGAACTGAGAAATTTGACAAGTAAGTTTGAGTAATAAGATAAATGGAACACAGATATTAATAATAATTCATTTTCTATTGCTTAATCATATCCCATTAATGTGTTTTTCTCTTTTGATATACTTTATTTTGCTTTTGTACTCATTTTTATGTAGATTTTTTAAAACCTTGTCAATTCTTTTCAGAAAAATGTTTAATTTTCTTTCTTACCTTTATACTTTCTCAAATACTTTTGTGAGTTGCATTTGTGATACTTTATGTTCTTTATTTTAATTTATTTTTCTAAGAGTAGTACTAGAAAAATTTAGCATGTGCTGATAACCAAAAAATAAATGCAAGGTCTACATATGAAATAAATTTACTTACTTCCTCTTTCTGTACAGTAGAGGAGGCAAAACTTTTTTATGTCTACCTTCTTAGGTTTCCAGCTGAACTTGAGAATTAAATTAGCAGAAGATAGAATAATGGGAGAAAAGCATATGAATTGAATGTACACTTTATGTGACATGGAGTCCTTTATAATAAAATAAATTACCAAAAAAGTAGCAAAACTTAAATGACTTTACAGTATGCAGAACAAAGAGTCAACTGAGGGAAAGAAATTGTGTGGAGAGGTGAAAATAAGTTATTTTGACAAGGTCTGTTTGTACACAATTCTCTCTGCTGTGATTGCCAACAAAAAGTGTTTTTTTTCTCTTGGTACAAGGGGGGCACCTCCCACATGGCAGTTTTTATCTCCTATTTTTGGGAGGGAAGAAGATTAGAATGCTCTTCTTGCAGCTGCTCCTTTTTTAAGTGCCTTTAGTTCAAAGTAACTCATATGCCAAAGTGTCATAATTTGTAGGAAATTATTTTATTTAATTTAAATTAATTTAAATTGCCATTCCCAGCAAGTCCCATAAGATGTTAATATATCACCTGTGTTTTGCTATTTTTGAAACTGAAAAAATTAGCAAAAAATCCAGTGGCACTATTGACAAGATCATGAGTTAACTACATGGTTGACTGAAAAATGTAATGATTCTTGAAAATTTGCTTGATAATTATTGGTTGTAACAATATTTTTGATTATTAGAACTGAAGTCCTACAATTTTCTTTTTTTTCCTAAACAAAAAATAACTGCCCCAAATAGAAATCGTAGATTTTTTTTTAATCACAATAATCAAAATACTTTAAAAATTCTATCCTGGATAAATGAAGCTAACACACATTTGCTCAATAGAACAATATCAAAAGTTATTCATAACAGAATCTTTCAGATGAAAGATTTTGCATGTGTTTTAATTATAACATTTTTTTTTGTCAGTACTGTGATTGAAGAATTTCACTAAAAGAGTTATAAGGAGGAATTGATGTCTTGGAATAAAATATTTTAAAATGTAAAATGTAAGAACTGAACTTTGAATTTTGCTGTCTCATTTTCTACTATTATGCCAAAATAGAAATCAACACTTAAGTGATTTACAATTTAATTGATTTTAGTGATAGATGCATTTCCCATAGACTTCCAAGTGTTGAAATAAATGAGGCAAGTGCCAGGAGGAAGTCAGAAAGACATTTTTAGTATTTGCAAATAGAATAACCTACAGGAATGCTTTATCAAACTGCTGAGCAAGCAAGAATTTTACCATCTTGTTGGATAATCTACTGATTAAAAAATATTTCTCCGCATAGGCAATCATTTGTATCTGTAGCCTTGGGCAAGGTCTCTCCATACATTTTAGGTTGTACTTTAAACTGCCTGCCCAAGACAGGTAGTACACATCAAACCTTGTCAATATCCTCTTGCTTATGAAATAACTTGCTACTGAGTCTTGCTTGAATATTTATTGGAGTGTTGTAAGGTTTCAAGAGACAAATAAGTGAGTGGCTTAGCAGGAAAGGAAACACCAATCAATAAAACATTCTTTGTCTCTGATTTAGATTTATTCCAGCAACTTAAACAAATAATATTTTAAAAATGTATTTCACTTCAAAAATTTCTAACTTTAGCATATGGGTTATTTACATATGGGTTATTTTAAATATTAAAGACATGAATCACAACTGAATACTGCATAATTAAGGCCTCATTTTCCTTTAAACCTTAGAAATTTAAACACTGGCAATTTAGAAGAAACTAAGATTTCGGCTCTATTAGGATTATAACAGAAATTTGACAATACCTAAACAATAAAAATACGTATGGGACTTAGTAATTGTATTCTTAAGAAAACTGTTATCTCCATCTGCCAACTTTTCTAGTTAGTTGCACCTACCTATGTGCCTGTGCATGAATGCCGTTTTCTTTGTCTCACTCTCATACACACAAACACATACATACACTCATTCATTAACTCAAAAGATTCAAATTAAGCACTTCCTGTATTCTAGGAATTATGCAGGCATAGAATCATGGAAAGGAATCTGTGTCCTCAGGGTTTACAGCACAAAATGAGTGCTACAAGGGACGTGCTTCTAAATAAGATAGTGGCAGAGAGAAGGTTTGTAATTTATTAAGGGGGATAGTGAGCATTACAAGAAACAAATGTTCATGTGTGTCTTTAAGTAAGGAGAAAAGCAAAGTCATTTTGAATTAAGCACTTCTGGGGAAAAGAACAATTGTGGATGACAGGTCAGAAAAAACTTTATTATAAATAGAATAGGGTTTAATGGTATGAGTAGATGTCCCTATAAGGTGAAAACATTTGTTAAATTAATTCACTTTTGTGAATTCTGTGATAGTCTATATGGCTTAAAGGAAAATAAAATCAAGTCCTGAAAGAGTCACCTACTCAATTGTTGCCTTTATTATTTTTGACTTTCTTATTTCAATTTGACATCTCATTGAAACAGCTTCTTAAGTACAATGAATGCATCATTCTTTTCTACTTTAATTAGAATTCCTGTATATATGTTTGGTTTAGTCTCATGTGTTTTTATAATTGATTTCTAACAGCTCTGTACATTTTAAATAACATATAATTGCAATGTTTATTTATAATGTATATATATACTAAAGAATAATTTTATGAAGTTTTTCTTTTTCTTTTTTACTTTGAAGTTCTCAGTAGCCTTTTAAAACTTTTTTGCATTTGTATTTCTGCCCAAAAAGAAGTAAAAAAAAAGACATTTTTGAGGGTACACACACACACATACACACACACATATATCACTACATTTATCAGCATGCATCCTCTCAAAGTATTAAAAGATTAATAGGAGTTGTGGGAACTTTATGGAGATGAGCTTGTATCTACCTTCATGAGTTGCTGAGTTAGTAGGAATTTTCCTTGAAGTTGTTTATTGTTGTCTTCCCAAAACAAAGGTCAGGACTGCCTTGGAATAAAGCTAATTAAGGAGAAGATGAATTCCAGAGATATGTAAAGTCAGAATGTCATGTTTTGTGCACAAACAGATATATCAGTACCAGGAGTCAGTTTTTCTATGGAATATTTCTATATCAAAGGCTTGAAGTAACAAACATTTCTTAGGTAACTATGCTGTGACATGTTTTAGATAACTCTATTTATATAAGATAATTGGAACAAATGATAAATAAGATACACAGGTTCCTTTGATAGGATCACTAATGGTGAGAGACAAATATATAAGAAAGTTTAGTAGAGTTTAGGACTGTTAAGAGAAAAAAGTGTACCAACTGCAGAGAAACAAAAAGGAAAGAAGTAGTTTAAATGATATAAATATATATAGTTTAAACTTTATTAAATTTTCAGTAGGCAATCATAACATAAATACAATTAGAGGATACATTCACTGTGAAAAGACTTTTAGAAACAGAGGAAGGAAAACAGTTCATGTAAAGTGGAAAAAACTTCACAAGTGTTTAATTTTTTTCATGTTGCTTGCTATACCTTTAGACCAAACTTTGTATTATAGCCTTTTGATTTATTTAGTAGACTAGAAAGAAATGGGGCATTCAGGATGGCTAAACTCTTCTTAGATCAAAAATTTATCACCTCATAATAATCACTGTGAAATAGAGAGCCACAAAGGCTGCTTATATATAAAATCTATACTGGGAAACAAGTAAGATTTGTGGAAAATAATGCATTAGTTTTTGTAGTGCTTCTCAGAGTGGAATTTATAGATTAAGAAGTAAACTGACATTTTTCTTACTATCAGAAATGGAAAATGGCAATGTTGATTCACAGAATGGAAGACTATATACATGTTTGAGAAAGAGTTGTGAGCAGTTACCTTCTTGCCATTTTATAGTCTGCAATGAAGATACAGATTCAGAAAAAAAAATTCCCAAAGATACCTGCCAAATTTTGTTACTAAAACTGTAGTTAATGGAATAAGATCATGATGTTATAGGTAAATTAATTGATTTTTCTAGGACATATTCACTGGGAAATATTTGTTGCCTTATAGTATCACTGTTAATAAATAACAGCCATTTGTGATTATGGTTTATGAAGTATCAAATATCATTTTGTTTGTGTTAATCATGTTGACATATTTTAAAACTTATGTTTTTCTATTAATCTACCAGGGAAACAATTTTATTTTATATTAACTTAGAAAATAAATCATTAATGGGCATATCTAATAGAACACTCAGAGAAGCTTTAGTAAGACCTTTATAAATAGAAATTAAAGAAGATATGTTCTATTCTTGGTATTTAGATGTGTTAATGAATCACACATCATTCACTTAGTGATCTTTATGCTTTTATTACTACTATGAAAAAACAAAAATGGCTAAAACAAATATGCAGTGTCTTAGGCATAAAGAGATTAGGTGCTCTTTTATAAAGTCTAAACTCAGCTGTCAGTGTAATCTGTTCTGTTCAGAATTTAATAAATGTGTAGGGTTTTTTAAAAATTTGCAACATTTTTTTAAGAATTTTTACTCTGCATAAGATAAAACATTATGCTTTAAAAGTTTAATATGATTAATACAATTTGATAAATTAAGTGTAATTAGTGTGGTTATTTTGCTTTATATGGAGAAATTATGTAAACAAAATTACATATACCTTACTAGTTGCCTTTAATTTACTGACACTAAGTGAATATTCATTAAAGGATAAAATATGTACAATTTAGACATAGTGACAAAATTAGGCAAGGTAGAAGAAACATCCTTTGCTGACAGTGAGCAGCAGGAAGCATGGTGTTATAGTCACTGACAGAAGAGAAGCCTGCAGGTGAGCTCAGCTACTGCACAAGCTTCCTGCCTGGACAAGGTTGTGGCTGCTTGGGTTGGGGGTGGGGGACTCAAACAGCCCAGATACTTATTGAGTTGAGTAGAAATAAATTGGAGTTTGTAGAAATCAGGTATAGGGGCAGGAAAATCTACACTATCTTAGTGTAGCACAGAGCGTGGTGTTGGGTTCTTTGTTTCATGAATTTGAAGAATGAAATTCACAGACATGAGAGTGAGAACAAAGTACTAGGATTTATTAGAGTAATAGAAAGAAAGAAAGCAGAATTCCCAAGAGAGGGGTACTGGAAATTGGCTACTGTCTAGGGGTTTATATGGATCTATAGCGTTAGGAAACCTACTCCCCAAACCAATCCTGGGTAAGACACTCAGTGTCCAGGAGTTCCTCTCATGCCCTTTGGTCCAATCAGGTTCATGTGCTTTTTTTTGGTGGAGGTTTTGGGTACCAGGCAACAGATATCTTATTATCAGTTAGGTTTTCTACTTACACAAGAATTAGCCAGACCATGAGGAGGCCTGACTTGGTCTGTAGTTTCTTAGTCCTGCCACACAGAAACCTGATCTTGAAGGAGCCCAAGTTCCTGCCTGCCCATTTTAACCCTTTTTCCTGCTTCATTAGGGTCCTGGCTGGGTCCAAGAATGAAATTTACATGAAATGGATTAACAGGAGATAACTATAAGTATTTATTGTATGTAAAATTCATATGGCATGGGAATCTTCATGAATAAATCAAGATCTAAAAAGTGTGTATAATTACTTATAAACTGAATTGAACAAAGAACAGTGAGTTGTGAAGAAGTAAAATCTATGAGATAATGCTTCAAGATGAGAGTTATTTTAGCAAAGTATATACAGAATTCTTTAGGTTTCAACATCTTATCTGTTGTGGTTTGGATGTGAGGTGTCCCACAAAAGCTCATGTGTGAGACAGTGCAAGAAGGTTTAGAGGAGAAATGATTGGGCTACCAGAGCCTTAACCTTATCAGTGAATTAAGAACCTGATGGGATTAATTGAGTGGTAATTGAAGGCAGGTGGGATGTGGCTGGAGGAGGTGGATCATTGGGGATGTGGCTTTGGGGTATGTAGTTTGTATTTGGTGAGTGGAGTCTCCCTCTGCTATCTGATCATCCTGTGAGCTGCTTGCCTCTGCCACACTCTTCTGCCATGATGTCCTGCCTCTCCAGGAGACCTGAGGAATAAAGCTGGCTGTCTAGGATTGAGACCTCTGAAACCATGAGCCCTCAAATAAACTTTTCCTCCTCCTCAGTTGTTCTGGTTGGGTCCCTTTAGTTACAGCAGTGAAAAAGCTGACTAAAATATTGTCCTTAAGGATAAGGATGTTGCCTTTCATTCTAGTAAAGGGAAAAGGTTTTTCAAATGAGAATTTTATCTTCTGCTCTTAAGAAACAGCATAGTTCAAAGTGATCATTTTGTACCTGCTGTTTTTTAAGTTACCTTTAACTTAAATAGTCAATATGCTAGAGAAGCATATTTGAGAAGCAGATATAATGTGCAGAACAGAATTTCAGGAACGAGGAGGCTATACTGAGAAAGAGATCTAGAAATCACCACAAATCCTGACAAATTATCAATCTTATGACAGTCCACAAAGATGAACAAGAACAACTTAAAGTATTTTCCTGAGGGAGTTGGAAAACAGTTCTCAATTCACAGATTGGGTAATCATTGAATATTCCTCCAAATGGAGTGCAGAGAACTCACTGGATATGCATGGAATTCAGTACAAATAACATGGAGCACATCTTGAAATTAAGCCTAAATAAATCCTAGATTAAAACATACTATACAGCCATTCTTAGAGTGCTTAATAGCAATGACCAAAAAAAGACCAAACTGATAAGTTAGTAGGTTAACTACTTTGTAGGAAAATTCCAACACACTTTATTTGCATTTTTAATGCAAATAAACTCTAGCACTCAATAATGCAAAATATATAGTATCTAACACCTGATGAAAAAATTTCCTTCATCCCCTTGTTTTTATTTTATTTTTCTGTGTGTGTGGTAAGAGCACTTAACAAGGAATCTACCTCTTAACAAATTCTGAAGTGCACAATACTGTATCATTAAACATGTCTCAGTTTAAGGCACTAATATAATTATCAGGAAAACATGACCTACAGCAAATAGAAAAATAATATAAAGAAACCAAAAATTGAGAGATGATATATTTAGCAGACAAATGATAGACACACATATAGAGACATACACATAAATAATTTCTAAAAAATTTAGAATATAAAATATTGGAATTGAAAACTATTTAGCAAAAAGTAGGGCACTATCAAAAATGAAGCAATGAGAGAAATAAAATATTAAGCAGATTTTCAGACACATGTCAAAGTCACAATTATTTTAAGATAAATGCAATTAGAATTTTAACAGGAAGGACATCCAAAAACATATTTATTTTAAATAATGGTTAAATTTTCCAAGTTTGAAATAAACTATCCTCTATGTTCAAGAAGTTCAACAATTTCCAAATAGTTATCAAATACATTTATATGCACATAAGTAAACTACATTAAATATTATCATAAAGAAATTGCTAAGTAATTGTGATGAAGATAAAAATATTAAGGTCAGAGGAAAATCCTGACATATATTCAAGAACAAGAATATAAATTAGGGCAAACTGCTTATCTGAAAAAAATGGAAGCCAGAAGAAAATTACTGATATCTTCATAGAAGTAATAATTAAAAAACAATAAAAATCTGACTCCTAAGCACTACATACCAGTAAAAATATCCAGAAAATATAAAACATTATTTGATTAAGAAGTAGTCAACAAAATATGCCACAAACAGATTTGCAATACAAGAAATAGGAGCAGAAGGCAAATGATATTGTATAGATTTTTGGAGCAAAATGAACAGATCTGGAGATGGTTTTTTGTATTTTTTTTTTTTTTTTTTTTGGTACTGGAGATTGAACTCAGGGGCACTGGACCACTGAGCCACATCCCCAGCCCTATTTTGTGTTTTATGTAGAGACAGGGTCTCACTGAGTTGCTTAGCGCCTCACCATTGCTGAGGCTGGCTTTGAACTCGTGATTCTCTGTCTCAGCCTCCCTAAGTGCTGGGACTATGGCGATGGTTTTACACACACACACACACACACACACACAACATATATGAATAAATGTTTACCCTACTGTAAGTGTTGAACCCCAAAAAAGCATAGACAATGAGGCAATAGTGTAAATAAATGGAATTCTAAAATAGACTCAAAGTTCAAACGAAAGCAGAAAATGTTCAAAAGAAAATAAGATTAATATATAAAATATAAAACAGCAAATCAATGGGTTGATTTCAACTGTGATAATCGACATTTTAAAAAGATGAAATATTCCATTTAAAAGACCAAGATTACCATATTTAGCAAGCTATGAGTAGGGACAATATGTCAGAAATCCTTTTTATGTGTTCTATGCACAGCATGGTGAATATAGTTAACAAAAGTGCAATATGTATCTCAAAATGTTTAGAGGAAAGATTTGAATATACTCACCATTAAGAAATGATAAAATTTTAAAGTGATGGATATGATAATTACCCTGTTGATCATTACCCTATGTATGCATGGATCAAAGCATCATACTGTAATTCATAAATATGCACATATATCATGGGTGAATTACAAAGCCCCCTTAGAAATGATGACACCAGATATTAACTATAAAAGTACATAAAATACACAATGAAAATATTCAGCACAAAATACTTGGAGTGACCATATAAATATCAAGGAAATTAGACATCGGGATACGTAATATCACTAGGCATAAAAAGCATTTCAAAAACAATGAAGAACTTAATTCATTAAGACACAATAAAACATCTTAAACATGTATTCATCCAATAACAGAGCTTTTACACATATGACACAAATGCTAACAGAAATGAAAGGAGAACAGATAAATCCACATGTAGGGTTGAAGAGTTTCACATGCCTCAGTAACTGATAGAACATATAAAAACGATATCAGCAAGATTATTGGGTAATTGAACTACACCATCTCTGACCCACACCTCATTGATTTTTAACAAATGTATTCAGGTAAAATTGGTATATAATACGTATTTCATGTGTACGATATGACGACTGTGGACATATGAAAATATTTGAGATACCATAACCACAATCAAGGTAACAGTAATAATTAAAATTTCCTAAAGATCCTGTATCCCCTTTTTTCCTTTTTTTTTCTCTGTGGTAAGAGCACTTAACAAGGAATCTGTTCTCTTAAAAAATTTTGAAGTGAACAGTATTGTGTCTTTAACATGTCTCAGTTTAAGGCACCAATACAATTATGTTTTCTGACCTTCAACAATTTAAAGTTAAACTATCAAACTCCCTGTGATGCTTTTATAACTGATTAGAGAAAATTTTATGACATTAAGTGCTTAATTTAGGAAACACTCTCTAAAATCAATTTCTAATCTCCTACCTCAAGAAGACAGAAAAAGAAGATAAAATTAAATCTGAAGGAAAGCAGGGGATAATTAAAAATAAGGACAGAAATCAAGGAATTTGGAAATCAGAAAAAATCCACTAAATGAAAGATAAGTTTTTAAATTAAACATTAAAACTGATACATTGCTATCTAGATTCTAAAAGGAGAAAGAGAAAAGGTGAAATTTCTCATTAGAAAATTTCAAATAACAAAAGCATAATGTGGGAAAAATTCTTCCTATAAATTTAAACAATAAGGAAGGAATGGACAAATTTTTCAAACAATACATACTGATATTGACTAAAAATTTAATTGGAAAATAGACAATAACCTTGTACATATTGAAGACATTTATGAAATCTCTCTCAAAATTTCAGACCCAGAAGATGTCATAGTGAAGTCTATAAAGCACTCAAGGAAGAAACTGTAATAATCCTACCCATCTATTAGAAAATAGAAAAGGATCAAACTCGTCTTACTCCATTATATCATATCAATGTTGTTTCTACTAGCAAATCAAAGCAAAGCCATCACATGCACACACACACACCAAAACCTAAAAACAAAACAAAAAAATGAGCACTAAACCTAGTAAATATAAATGCAAAAATCCTTAAAACAATATCAGCAAATCAAATAAAAATACATAAGCAGGATATTACATCATTGCCAAGTAACTTTTATCTCAGAAATTAAATGCAGATTTAACATTTGAAAAATCAATCAATATAATCATCCATATTAAAAAAACAAAGATAACAACTATAAGATCATCTCAATTGATGCATAAAAAGCATTTGACAGTATTAAAAGCTGTTTATAGTTAAAAACCCTTGGCAATGTAGATTAGAAATGTAGCTCTAGTAAAAGACATCCATGGAAACCTTATAGTCAATAGCACTCTTAATGGGGAAAGATCGCATTCCCTCACCATAAGTTTGGAAGAATTGCAAAGATATTACTCTTCCATTTCTGTTCAGTACTATAATCAACGTAATAACCAGTACAAATCAAAAAAAATGAAAACATGATTATGTAAAAGAAATAAGATCATGTTATTACAGATTGCATGATAAATAAAAAATCCAGAGGAAAATTTTTTAAGAACAATAGAATTACTAACTATATTAGTAAGACCATAGTTTATAAGGCAAATATGCAAAAATTAATTGTTCTTTTATGTAATAGCAAAAAGCAAACTGTTCTAATGAAAATCTTGAAACCAAAGGCAGTGGGAAATCGTCAATTGAGATGATACAGATGTGAACAAGAAAGTTCTCAATAAATTTGCTTTGTTTTATGGACCCAGACGTATAAATTTAAAAAAACTAAATATAGTATAAATATAGTAGATAGAATGATAGCAACCACCTTAAGAATTAACAATTACTGAAACATTAGTGTCAATAAACCTTTGTCAGGGGGCTGGGACTGTGGCTCAGTGGTAGAGCGGTAGAGCGTTTGCTTTGCATGTATGGGGCACTGGGTTCGATCCTCAGCACCTCATATGAATAAATGAATAAATAAAGGTTCATCAACAACTAAAAAATTTAAAAAAATAAAAATAAAAAAATAAACCTTTGTCAGACATGTAACACTCGCTATTCATGGCTTTTATTCCTGTTTTGAAGATGAGATCACAAGTTCATTTCAGCATATACCACATTTTGTAGAGCTTTTGATTCCTTGCGTTCAGATGATGGATAGAGAGAGGAAATCATTGAATCCTACCTGCTTCATAAAATTTTATGGCAAGTTACACAAGTGACATACCCACTCAACTTAACTTTCCCCTGGTGAAACCTAGTCACATGATCACTTCATGAAAAGGGAGTGGATAGGGAACTGAGTACCTGCAAGGGCAATACATTCCTTCAAGTCTTCATGGTGGCAGAAGGAGACAGGGACAGCTATCTCTTACCCAAGAGAAGGTGAAAAGTGCTCATTGGGAATACTGAATAGCATACACCACTTATGCATGTCCAGGATTATTTATTTTGAGTGGATTTTGAGATCTCATCCTAGTTGCTGTCTTTATGTGTTAGTGAATCATTTCAGAGAATCTGTAGGCAAGAAGGGCATGATGGTTTTATTTTATTTTTGAAGGACTTTGTACTGGTCTATTTTAGGTGTGAATGTATAAAACTACTGCTGTGTTTGAAACAAATTCTTTATCTACAATTTACTAAAATTTCAGTAGCTTAAGAGAAGAAATATGGTATGGGGACCATCTCTGCTTAAGATAAATCAACTAATGTCCTTCTATATTTCTAAACTACTTTAGTCATAAGAGTTTTTTCTTGTTTATATCCATTTGTATGTCTTTATCAAAGCTTATCAGTTGTAAACATTAGAGTGCCTCTAAAATATTTAGTAAAAGGACAGCATTTTCAGAAAGCATGTTGCTTTTTTGTTTGGTTATTTCTCAAGAATGTTATTGAAATGGAATGAAAACATAGAACACAATAAAAGAAAAAAGTGCCTGTTTTCCACAATTGGCTACAAGGATCAGGGAAATGTACAGTTTATTTACCCTTTAACTTAAAATATACAGAGAATAACCGTCATCCTGGAGGAGGAGGTATTAATTGATCAGTGAACAAGCATGTCATCTAATGAATCTCAAAACATTTTTAAGTGATTCTGGGAGAACAGCAGCCAATGGAAGAAAGAAAGAAACAAAGAATAAACTGAACACCTATTGTAAGAGTCCTATGAGAATCATATAAAAACAAAGTTACTTATATTCACATATTATGTTTTAACAAGGAAAATCAAGAAAGATATAAAGTAGTTATACATTCACTCTGCTAACATTTGGGGACCTAAAACCAAAATTCCTAATGCAAATATTCATTATAACTATTCAATTATAAAATATGATTAATGAAGCCCCCAAATATACAATTGGAAGTAGTCAAACACTGAAAAATTAGCTCTGTCAATTGTAGTCTACCTCATTATGGTGAATTAAGTATTTCAGTATTTCACTGTGTGTAAGTTAGAGATGTACAATTCTGGAGTAGGTAATATTACTGTATGTCCAAATATACCTTGTTGAGGTGAATAAGAAAATAGAAGTGCCATTTAGAAGCATTGGCAAGTTATTCTTTACTTTTCATTTAACTCTTAATAACTAAAACATAACTAGCTAGCAATCATGTAATAAAATCTCAATTACTTTAGTGGAACGATGATAAAACATTTCCATCTTTTTCTGGCCTTTGAAGGCCTTTTTAATACTAGATTGCTTCATTTGCCTCTGCAAAGTTATCAGCTCTTGTTTGGGAACACTTTTTTTCTTAAACAGTGCTGTGTACTATTTTAATTTGTTCAATATAGGCTATCATTCTAAAAAAAGTAAGGTAAGCTGCACATGAAGATTAATTTCCATTTATGGCTTGTTAGTTGCATATCATTGCAACTGCTGGTTGGATTCATAGGCTATCCCAATTGCTTTGTGGTCAGGTAAAGTGTTATGTGTATTTGTGGAGGAAAGAGGTAGCATTTAGCATTTCCTTCTATGGTTACCATTTCTGAAGTACCTTTTAGTAAATCTAACATAACCTATTCTCAACCAACAAATTTATAGTCATTGTACTAATGTTTCTCCCAATTTTGTAATGTGCATTAAGATTGATAATACTTCATTTTGTTCTAATGTATTTATGTGTATAATTGCAGATTATGAAGTCATCATTTACTGCAAATTTATCTTTCCATGCTGACAACCTCTAAGGAAAAAAATAAAAGCAACTTTGATTACATATGCTGAAAGACTGCAATAAATAAAATAGATTGTTTTTTCTGTAAATGTAAAATCTGATTCTGTTAAGTAGCTGGTGACTTAAGACAAATACACTATTTTTTTAATGCATCAACTTTTAGAATAAGTTGATCAATTTTTGACATTGAGGACAGAGTAATCTTGAACATAAATTATTATTCTGTCATTAGTAATAGTGACATGATGGTAAAAATATATCTTCAGTACTAAAAAGTGGATTGATGTATTAGGAAATCAGATAATATATCTTATGAGAAAGATAGAAGTCTAAAAAATAAGAACATAAAATATTTAGAAATGTGAATAATAATAACAATACTAGTTATTTACTATATTTTTCTTTTAATTCCTTTAATCCATTAAAACTTTTAACAGGAAATCCTATTTAGCTATAAACATTATTGCATTTGTAAGATAAAAATACAATTATTTAGAGGAAGAATAACTCAAAGGGAAAATAACTTAAGAGATGAACAGAAAAAGAAAAATAATTTCATCCTTATTTCCCTCCTCTTAAGGACCCTTTTTGATAAAAGAAAGTCTTCTAAATAAAATTAAAGAAGTTGTTTCATAGAGCTATCACTACAGAGTAATTTCTAGATTGCTTTTGGATTGTTTTCTAGAAAACAGCCAGAAATTTGCAGTCATAGTTGGAGGAATTATATTTCGTATAAACAAAATTATATATATTAGAGTGCTATTGTTAAAAATTATCTTTATATAATAAATATGCAGTGTTTGTCATCCAAATGAATGAAAAGAAAGTGATAATCAAAGACATTTTAGACATATAAATTTAGCCTCCCTAATATAAAAACTGTAATATTTTTTAATGGGGGCTTCTGCATAGGCTGAACCAATTGAGAGCTTTAATACATAAATTTAATGAAGTTTGTACATAAAACACTATCTTATTTTTTTTGCAATTACATAAGACTCCTGGAATAGTCTTTGAATTTGACCTGAGGACTTAACTAGACCATATGAAATCATTTCCCTTTGTTGAAAGAAATGTGACTGTTGAACCATAACAATTGCTCTTTAAGAATTTATAAATTCTGGTATCCCATTATGAAAAAATAGCCTAGATCTACATTGTAAAGGTAAAGAAAAGTTACATCTACAAATCCCTGATTAAGTTTCCTTTGCTTGAAAAGAATTCAATTTTTCACAATTTATGTTTTCTTCACTTATAAATTAGGAACAAACAGAAAATGACACTTTTCCTTTATACCTAAAGAATATGAAAGTAATTTGTGACTACATTTCATAATTGGCCTATAATTTATGTTTTGCAGAAGTTGATTAAAAGAAGTATAAATATATGTACTTCCAATGGGGAATTGGCTTTAGCCAGTGTTCAACAACATAATTTTTAGGGGTCAGTATCACTGTAGTGATCAAATGTCCCTTTCTTCATTTAGAGGACTAGTCAAAATGAGTAATAGTAAATAAGGTTTAATACTACATTTTAAGTGTAAAATAACCAAAGTGGTTTCTGGCTCAAGATGTCAAGAGATTTCTAGCTCAATAATAAAAATAGTCAGCAGAGGGAAAGAATTTCTAATTCTGACAGAAAGGGCATAATTTGGATTAAACCTTTTGTGTAAGTATTCTCATCTGTTTTTGCTTTATTGTAGCTTTCGGTTGCTATTTATTTATTTATCTATTATTTATTTATTTATTTTGCAATCCTACACTGCCATGAACTGAACCCAGGGCCTTACACATGCTAGGAAAGTACTCTACCACTGAGCTATATCCTTAGCCCTCAGATTGCCCTTGAACTGCCTTTAAATTAGAATCATTAGTATGCACATGTTTATTCTCTGAAGAAGTTAAACAGATTACCCCCCCCCATCCCATATTCATGCTTCAGAAGATGATTGAATAAGTTATAGAATAATTAGATAATGGGGCACTAGGCAGAACTGGAAAGGAATGAATTGTGTTTTCATATATGATCTGTAAAGTTATTTGTGTGGTTTAGATATGAGGTGTCCACCAAAAAGCTCATGTATGAGACAATATAAGAAAGCTAAGATGTTAATTTATTGGGTTATGAGAGTCTTAACTAATCAGTGCATTAATCCTCTGATAGGGATGAACTGGGTGGTGATAGAGTGTGGGTGAAGGAGGTGAGTAACTGGAGACGTGCCTTTGGGAGATACACACACACACACACACATACATATGAGAGAGACAGACACTGTGGAGTCTCTTTGCTTCCTGATGAGATGTCCTGAGCTGCTCTCCTCTGCCACACTCTTCTACCATGATGTTCTGCCTCATCTTGAGTCCTGAGGAATGGAGCCAGCCATCTATGGACTGAGACCTCTGAAACCATGAGTGCCAAATAAACTTTTACTCCTCTAAAATGTTTTTGTCAGGTCTTTTGGTCATAGCAATTAAAATGCTGAATAAATCAGTTATCTTTAAGGTATAACTATAAAGGCAGATTAGTGTGTATAATATGCTATTAATTATGGAACAATGTGGAATACACTTAGGAGGACTGGTTCCAGGAACTGCCTCATTATAAAACATGCAGATGCTCTATTCCTTCATATAATGAAGATGTAGAGGCTCTACTCTTTCATGGTATTTATATCCAACGTGTGAACATACTCACATAAACTTTAAAATTATCTCTAGATTACTCTTAATACCTAGTACAACGTGAATGCTATGTAAAGAGTTCTGAGACTGCATTGATTAAAGGATAATGACAAAATGTCTGCATGTGTTCACCACTGATGCTATTTTGTTCAGAATAGTTTTGATTCAGTTTGGTTTGGTTTCACCAGTGAATGTGAAACCTACAGATACAGAGGGCTGACTCTATAAATGCATATAACTAGTTACTTTTGAAAAATGATTACATACGTGAAAAAAGAAAAAAAATGATTACACATGAGGGAGGAAGTTGAAGTGCAAAATTTGGAGATAATCAGAATAGAATTCAACTCTGTTAGCCTAATTTTATTCATTACATTATATTGTGGCTTATGTGAATATTTTATATAAATAAAAAGTTAAGATCAAAATCGGAATCTCTCAAAACATTTTTAAAATGAACTGATTAATATTGGAATGTTAAGTGCTGGCATAACACATGCTGAGGAATTTGTTCAAGAGATGTTAAAATATAATTTGAATAAACTTCATAGGAAGATATAAAGTGGAAAAATGAAAGAAAATATTTTCAACTATTTGTGACTCTTGGTGATAGTATAGCTGTCACATTATTATGAGACTGCCTTGACTTCATTATGGAAACATACAAATAACTAGGGTGGTGTCACCACAAGCTGGCTTTTTCTGAGTAGGATAAAAGAGCTAAATTATGGAGTACAAATAAAAACATATATTACAGAATGTACAAGAATAAATAGTATGCATATAATCTTTCATAACATAAATATTTTCTATTTCTATCTTCAGAAAAGATTAACTCTGTATTAATGAGCATCACTAACACCTAGATGACTTTCTCTAATTGATTCTCCTCAAGTCCTCTATCCAAACAAAAAAAATAAAAACAACAGAACAGGACTACTCTAGATAATTGCTTGATACAGTGTCTGGAATAAGCCATGTTCAAATTAAGCCTGAAATATCTTACCAACTCAAAATGCAAGTACACTATCAAATATTCTAGTGTTATTCCTTAAAGTGTGGATTTGCCATACCACCAAGAGGAATCTATCATTAACAAAAGATGCAAGTTTTTGCTTACAAAAGGAAACTGTTATAAAAGGGAACTGTTTATTGCAAGAATGATACTTGCAATAAATTAACAAAACACATTCAGTATTTTAATTTCATAAGTTCTTAATTGTCACATTTTTTGGTCTCTAAGAAATCAACTCAACATTTTAAAAATTAGGAAAAGACAAGCATCAAAAATTCATCCTCCATTTTCTGAATACAAACTATACCTCTGAGAATCTAAATATTACCTGTAGAAGTTTCTTTTAAAAGAATAATTCCAAAATAAAAATCATAAGGAATGATGGAAATCAACCAATTTAATACACACACATCTCAGAGATATATATATGTGTGTGTGCATTTGAGATGGTGATATAAATAAATCTATGGGAGCTTTTTTATGATTTTAGATTGTTACAAACATTTCAAAGTTATTTTTTAAAAAGGCACACATTACTAGAATGTTATATTTTTAGACTGTGGCTAAAAGAGACTGATCACATCTCTGGGTCCCAAGAGCCAAAGGAAACTAAAACTAGTTTCTAAGTTGTGTTATTAGGGCAGTTTTAAGAGCAGGGAGAGAAATAGGTGCTTGTGGAATCTGAGTAATTGGGACAGTAAGTAGCCAACAAAATTTCCTGTGTTTCACAGACTACACACAGGTTGCAGAGAACCAATACTCTCTGAGGATCCTGTAGACTTGGTGAATGAATATCTCCACATGTGCCTTGAGAATCAAAGATTGAGACCTGATAAGGAGCTCTTTGAGATGCACTTCTTCCATTCACCTTTTCAACAGGTGTACAAATAGCGTCTGCTTTGTGTCAGCTCTGTTCTAGGTGCTGAGAATGAAGTGATAGGGGGATAGGGAAAGGGAGAAAAATAACAAAAATAAAATGTACCATGTAAAATGGTGATAAGTGCTATGGAGAAACATGGAGCAGAGAAGTGGCTGTCGGGAACCTCAAAGGCTTACGTTTTCAGACTGTAAGGCGTGCTTGAGAAGGTGATGTCTGTGTAAGCATGGTGAAGGAGGTGATGTATAGTACATGTTGAATTGTGGGAAGACACAGGCAGAGAAAGCAGCATGTACAAATATTCCAGGTAAGGACAGGGGTGCCTCCTTTTTTAAGGGACTGTTAGAAGACCAGGTGGCTAGAGTACAGTGAGTAAGAGGGGCAGATAGGGCCTTATAGGATACTAGGAAAATTAGGGTTAAACTGAGGTACTGTTTTTCAAACAATGAAAGTGAATAATGATTCAAAGTCAAAGATGCATTGATTTATAGAAAAAAATTATATATGAGTGTGAGGATAGTAAATTACAGAAATTAGTTACAAAAGATAGTTTACTTTCAATGACTAGAGTTAACCCAGGGGGACCCCTCATTGTCAGCCACTGAAAAGAAAAGAAATTGTATCTCAGTGGGAGCTTTTATGAAAGGAGGAGGTTGTAAATTGTTCTCCCTACTTACAGCTTCTGTACTTATAAGCCTTTTGGAATGTTTTAGAGAATGCTTTAAAAAATGTTCAATGGTTCTTATAGGAATTTTGAATTCTTCTAAGTCTTAATAGAAAATATGTTGAATGCATCTTCTATTGGCAATATTATGAAATTTTTAGTTAAATGAAATTAAATAGTTATGCTTGCCCTAGAATTTATCATTTTTAATATGACATTGCCATTTACCAAGCAGGAGAGATTTGAGTACATAAACCGCTACATACAATTCATTTAACACTAATTCCATTAGAAATATCATGTCTGAACTGGCTGCAAGTATTATGTATGAATTTTACTTCCTAGAAATACATACATATATATACATCCATATATAAAATGTGTGTACACACATATCTATAAAATTAAATATGAATATAAATTTTAAAAATATACAATTATATAAACATGTATATACATAAATATACTTACATACATATGTATATGAATAAAAATATAAGTATATGTATACATATTTTGTTTCTTTGTTTTGAGCTATACTTGATATCAATCTCAGGGCCTCAAGCGTAGGTACGCAAGTGCTATACCACTGAGATACACTACCAGTACCTTAATTTTTTACTTTGAGGCACTTATATTGCCTGGGCTACTTTTGAACTTGTGACCCACCTGCCTCAGTTTCCTGAGTAGCTGAAAATACAGGCATGAAACACCATGTCCAGTAGAAATATACATTTTCAAAATTTTAATATTTAATTCCAGTCTTCCTATTCAAAATCAGTGAAGTATTAAAAATAACATGGGTACATATAGCAATTTCTTGGTATTTCCACAGGATTTTTAGAATTGCAGGCTGTCCTTTCCTAAAAGAATTAACAGCCTCATTCTGAAGCTCCCATTGGTTCCATTTTTCTTCATTGTCTGCTTTTCTACCTATTTTTAATGATCATAAAGATTGATAAATATGTTGGTTAAATACAGGTTGTAAGTTGATGCTAGAGTATGACACTCAGTTTATAACTACAATTTCTCTAGATTAATTATTTGGAAGTTGTGAGGAGTAAAAGTGTCTCTAAATTTTGTGTGATTGGAATGTTTTAAAACAGCCGAGTATTGAAACTTTTTTATTCTCTTGATATTTCAGTATTTCTCATTAGTAATTCCAATGGATTTTATGGGATTTGGCTATAATATCTTTATTCTAGTAAATCATTTCCCTTACAATGTTCCAAGGCAAAGCTATGTAATATCAATATTCTTTCTACTTTAAATGCTGATATGCTGTATAAAATATACGCCAATGACTCACAAATCATTAAATAGTGTTAGCTAAATAAATGTAACAGTCATAAAATGCTTTTGAGTGACAGAAAAATCAGTTAAAGGTTAACAGTATTGCTGGTTATTTATTTTCTAGTATACAGATATGTTTTACCCATTAGTCACATATAGATGTGGCAAGCTGTTGGTATTTGCCCTTTGAACTGATACATACACATATATATATATATAGTTATAGTTATATGTGTGTGTGTGTGTGTGTGTATATAGATAGATAGATTTTGTGATTTTGTTTATAATTAATTTGAGTGCAATTGGAAGATCATCCTCCATCAATTCCTCTTCCCCATACTCCCCACTCTTCCCTTTTTAAAGAGGTTATCTTAGTCACTGTAGACATGTGAAAGTGAAATGTTGTTTAATTGTTTCTCACATAAAATAGTCAAGGTTTACAAAAAAAGAAGCATCAGGCTTTCTTTTTCAGTGTTTGTATTTGAGTAGATACTCATTAGAAAACCAAACATGGTAGAACCATCTAATTGAATTAATGATAATAGGAAAATTAGGTGATTTTTAAAAATTTAGCTGAATTATCAACTCGCTTCTTAGTACAATCCTGTATTCATCCCCAAATTTCACATTGTCAGTTGTGCTATGCCTTTGTAGTGTAAATAACAGACTAGAGTGAGAAGGTCTACATTTACAGTAAGATCACAAATTCCATTTATTTTATGAATTGATACATCCTAATATTCTGAAAATAATTTGAGCACTTATGAAACTTACATTTATTTATTATATAATACTACAGAAAGTTCATTTCAGTTCACATTAACATAAATTTCTTAAAAATAAATCATTGACTTTCTTTCATGAATATATAGGTCACTGAATTTATTTGATTGATTGATTGATTAGTATATGTACTTCAAAACCTAAATGAAATGTAATAGAAACACAAATGACTGAGAAGATAACTTGTTTCAATTAAATTCTAAAATTCTAAATTTATAAATTTTCAGTAAATAATGGAGTTATAGCTCAGTGGTAGAATGCTTGGCTAGCATGTATGAGGACCTGGGTTCAGTCCCCAGCACCACAAAAAGAAAAATGTAAATTTGGAACAAGGTTATATTTGTTAAGAAAATAAAGGCATCATTGTTTCTGAAAGGCTTATTTATTTTGATGTTTAGGGCATTTAACAATTTTGTAAGTTAAAATGATGTTTAACAAATTATATGGAAGCACTATAATAATACCTGTTATTAAAAGCTGCTGTGTAAGCTGCTAACACTTCAAATATAAGTTGCATGTTGAAGTATGATGTCTCCAAGATCCTCATTTTATCATGCAAATGTTTACTTATTTTTGGTAAAAAAATAATACTTCTAAAAATAATTTATATAAGGATATTAATACTTTGATTTTTTTCTAAATAAGAATTATAAAAATAGATGCCAGTTGTACCAATTGATTCAAGTTAATGCTAAGACTAAGCACTCTCCTGTTACCTGTTGCATTTAGATTATTTAGTAAAAATGCCTTTTCTTTGAACCAATTGAACCTTTGCAAATACAAAAAATAAAATAAAAAACTATCTTAGAAAATTGTTTAGTGTCTGATAGATGCAAAATACCATGGATTTTATGAAATCATAGAAGAAAGGCACATACAGTAAATGTGCCAATATAAAAGGAGAGTAACATTAGATGCATAGAAATTAGAGTTCAATAACAAAATTAACATTTTTATTGGAATCAGAGTTTATTTTGTACAAAACTATATCAGTAATGCAGAACATAAATCTGAGAACCTCTTCCAAAAAGCAGATTCAAATAACAAAAGAAAAAATACATACATGATGAGATGTAAAAATATTAAACTAGAAATACAAAATGAAAATCCTAAGTATGCCTATCTAATAAAGCAGAATAAAGACAGCTGAAGGAATCTTTGCTTTGCTTAGTAGAAATTCAAGAAATTCTGTACACTCCAAAGGCTCTTGGCTCTGTCCATAGGAACATTAAGTCAAAAGTAACTATATGGCCTAAACAACTCTACAAATTGGAACTTATTAATTCATTTATTTTTGGCGTTCAAGTGTTAGTCAATTTTGTATCATTGTGATCAAAATACTAGGCAAAACAAAACTTAGAGGATGAAAAGTTTGTTTGGGACCCACGGTTTCAGAGGTCTCAATTCATAGATGGTCAACTCCATTTTTCTGGACCCAAGAGTAGACAGAACATCATGGTGGAAGGGCAAGGCAGATGGGGGCTGTAGTTGCTCACCTCACAGTGGTCAGGAGATAGGAAAGGGTCTCAGGAAAGATGAACCCTTTCAGGGCTCATTGCCAGTGATCCATCTCCTCCAGCCACAACCCACCTGCCCATAGCTATCTCCCAGTCAGTCGATTCAAACTAGGATTAGGTTACAGCTCTCCCAGTCCAATCACTTAACCTCTCAACATTTCTGCATTAACACAAGAGTGTTTGAGGGACACCTCACATCCAAAACATTACTGCTCATATTACATGATTCTACTTATATGACATATGCGGAATAGTTAAACCCATAGAGACAGAATGCACATTAATTGTTACAGGTACACATTAAAGGGAATGAATGATGGGAAGAAATTGTTTCATGTTACAGGGTTTTCCTTTGGAAGGAGAGAAATGCTTTTCAGCTAGATAGGTGTGGTCATTGTACAACATTGTGAATACACTAGCTTCTACCTGTTTGTTCAATTGAAAATGAATATTTTGATACATGTCAATTTCACCTCAATAAATTATTTAAAAATAAGTATGTAAATGCACTAACCAAATTTTTAAAAAACACAAGTCTCAGATTGTAATAGATTTGGGTTTGGTTCTTAACTATCCTTTCCTAGATAGTTGTGAGACATTTCTCATTTGTAAGAAATAGGAAGAGCACCTACTTCACAGGGTGATTTGGGAGCCTAGTAGATGAATACATGTGCTTAGCATCATGCCAAACACACACTGAATGCCTATCAAATGGTATATTCTGTTTATTAGTAATCGTCATGATTCTACAGAATCCCAAAGCAAGAAGGAACATCTGATAGTACTTAAGCCAATGCATTGACTGTGGAGATGAAGAAGCCTGCCTGAGATCCAAGACAGTAATGGGGTCTGGGTTTGCTGAAGTCTGTTCCAAACGTCTTTTCACTCCACAGCGTACACTTATACACTATGACTCGCCCTTGGCAGAATTCTGGTGAGAGTCAGATTTAAATTTTCTACACCTTCTAAAGATCATTTAGGTACATTGTTTAATGGATTTCACATCATATATATCTTGTGAATTTTTTAGCCCAGAAAATGACTTGTTTAAGTATTCTTTTGTACTCCCCAAACAGAAATTAAGCTCAATACTAAAGTTAGATGCTTAATAATTGTCACTATAATTTGGGGCCCTAAAACCCCTTTTTCAGCTCTTCCTTAAAGAGAAGGCTAACACCCTGGTAAACTGAAAAATAAAGTAACCTTTCTACACAAATATATCTCAAACTCTGATATTCTAATGATGCTATTTCAGATTTTACCTTTATTTAGTTTGTATTTACATAATTAGGAGAAACTTATTTTAAACATTCAAGAATTTCTTTTTGAATTTCAAGTTTCTTGTTTCTGAGATGAACTCAAATATGAGATCACAGAGGCACTGCCTAAATATTATTCAGGGAGTACAATAAAAGGATCAAAATGTCTGTGCAATTTAGTTTTTGAATATAGCATTAAAATCAAAGCTGTAAAATATTTATTCTAAATATACTTTTTGTCACATAGTGAAAATTTTTCATTTCAAATTCACTTTCATGTTTAAATGTTAGAAAGTATTTTTTTGGAGGTTGGTGTTTCTTCTGGTGTTTTCAGCCAAAAAAAAAAAAATACATTGCTTTTGAAAGCATAGGCTACTGTGCAGAGCAGATGAATTTATCTATCAGCATAGCTATATCCAAAAGGAATGATTCTTTGGCATAATTTTGTTTTGCAAGAGCAACAGAAACAGTCCTTTCACGGTAATAAATACAATCAATTTACAAGCCTAAATACCAAGCACTTAAAACAGAATGAGTAATGGATTCATCAGATTTTCATAGGTGTTATCCAGGATCTGGATTTTGAAGGATAATCAAAGTGAGAAAATATGAAATAAATTATATTTATATTTACTGCCCTTATATAATGCTTTATTGAGTTTAACTATCATTTAGCTATCAATTGTAGTTAAACTCAAAATTTCAAATATTTCAGAATATATCAACCACTTAATTGTGGGGATAATTAGAATGGAAAAAAAATAGGATATTATATCATTTTTCAATATTCACCCTTATTTTCTTCCACAGAAACTCAGGAGGGCTCAAAACTTCTTACGAGATTATAGCATTGAAGCACTTTGTGACATTTCTTCCCTTTGATTATAAAGATGGAGTGGCCTGGCATGCATTACATGTATATTGATGGTCTCCTATATCATGTTTATGGCAAAGAGATTTCAGAGTGCTCTTGTTCAGTATTCTCTTTAACATTTATCTTTATTAGAAAATACATTTAAGTATTTGGACATTTGTGAAGCTCCTCAGAATAAACATACAAAATGCAGTTAATAAAAATGCTTTCAGCTTAAGCATAAATATCATGCACTTTATTTTGATTTTTTAAGCCTAAAGACTTGAATAAGCTGTGAATTTTATTTTCCTATATAACCAAGAAATGTTCAAAGCAGACAGATGTGTCCATTTTATGATTTCATAAATCCCCATGTTTACATGTATTTTTATGGTCAATTTACTTTTTTGAAATCCAAATTGTACTTCAGAAAAAAAATTTAGTAAAGTTTGGCTATCTCAGAAAAGCATCTTTACTAAACTTTTCTCCTATCAGACTATTTATAAAGAGAGTTGAGTGAATGATTTGTAATTTTTAGCATTTTTATAATTTTTAGCATGATTTATGGTTATATTTTTATGTTCATCTTTCTTCTATCATTAATTATTGGCTTAAAATAACACTCTAAGGATCAAGAGATTTAAACTATGGTAAATTATATGCATTCTATTTTCTAATAAGTTGAAGTATAGTTTATATTAAAATGTTTTAGATCATTTCTATAATTTAAAAGCAATTCAAATCACAATCATGGTTTTAAAAGAAATATTAGCCTTTAGTTTCAATTCAAATATTATCTTCTGTGTCATAAAAGGCATAATTAAAACAGAAAGAGTAGGAAACAACTATTTTCAGAGTTTTATTAGCAGCTCACAGCAATCCCTAGTATATAGATATTATACCAATTTATCAATAAAGGGACATATAATCAAAAAACAAAATTTGATATGCTTAAAAAATATTTATAAAATGGGAAATTAACAGTGTGTCAGCATGTTAACTACAGAAGTCAAGTGGAGAAATAGGAGGCAAATTGGCAAGTGGTTCTAAATGGCATTGAATGGGAAAGTTTCCATATCCAAAGTCTCCTGCATCTTCATCCCTATATAGTCCTAAAGTTGAATTTCTCAGTATACTTGGAGATACAGATACATACAGGATATAAGCAGGAGTAATGAAAACTTAATATTGTCCATATACTTTGTTAACATTGTATTTTAAATTTTAAATGCTTGGTAAATTGCCTAAGAAAGCTCTGGGCCTGATATTGATTGATGACTTTGGAGACTGGCATGCTATTTGAAAAAAGCAAAATTATCTATATTTATGTAATAGTAAAATAGCTTATTAACTAAATGAAAAAAGGTATATATTATAATAGAAGCAAACGGTATAATTAAATATATATAATTATGTAATTAAAAAGCATTTAATAGTTTCTATCATCATCACTTAAGACATGTTAATTAAAAAAACATTCATAGTACCTTAAGAGAAGGTGGTGTAATATTGTGGAAAATATGGATGATACAATAGGAAATAAATCCATCGATGTTGTAGTCCTAATGCTGATACCAGAGTTATCCTTTTGAAATTTTTGATAACCATTTTTTGACTTTGGTTTACTTGTCTATAAAAGGAATACTGAGTTGAAAAGTTCTCTTAAATATTTTTCAAAAACTATTATGTATAAAGTTCTATGCAAATTATTTGTATTTTCTAGAATCAGACTATTGTTCTAAATATAGCATGAGTTCATGTGCAACCTAGGTTGATAGCTAGAAGGACCTTAGAGATGGCATAAGATGGAGATAAACAGTTTGTTCATAAACACTATTAATAAGATCTATTGAGAACAGTAAATAGAGAACCACATTAAATTACATTCCCATTTTGCATAATTATAACTAATTACAGTTATTAGACTAATGATCTTAGTCATCAAGAACAATGTGATTGTTACAAAGGTTAAAAAACATAACAAATTGACATCATTCTATTACGTTTCTTTCATAACTCCCTGGATATACATTTTCAATTTCCTTCATGAGTTTTTTTTTTTTTTTTTTTGGTTGGTCAGCTTACCTTTACAGTGGAAAGAGGGTTATTTTACTCCCAATTTCTTCCTAACACAACATTCTTGGCCTTTTCACTTTTGATTCTTCAGATTCCATTTAAATTATACCAAGAACAACAAAAGTTTAATTACCAAATATGCAGTGACCTTTTCTAAATCTATATCTCAACTCCTTTTGAACTTCCTCCCAGGAATCTTTATTCCAATATGTCCAAATCAGTAACTCTCAATCTTTCTAACAAACTTTTTGTTTTTCCTCCAGAACTCCCTAACTCAGTTAGTGTCCAGAAAAGCTACCCACTGCCCAAACCTGAAATCTGGATTCCTATATGTTCTTATGTTCACACTTCTATTGCACCATGTCAAGTTATCAATACTTGACGATCCTATCCCACACATATTTTGTACTTCTTTCTCTTCCATGTTTCAGAAGTTACCGTTTATTTTTTCCTGAGCCTTTACACTAATTTTATCATTTGATTCTTGTTAAGATACTCCAGTCTTGACTTTGAACAGGTTTGGCATAACCAGCTGTTAAACTTCATGAGATGACATTCATTTCCAATTCAGAACTGATTTCTCCTTGACATCAAGAAGAATCTAAATAACCAAGTATGATATACAAACATTCCTTGAGATTCCATTGGTCCAGCTTCATATCAAAACTTTTTCTGTTCATTGCAGGTATACTGAGGCCTGCTGTTTCCCAAACATGTCATATTACACCATTCTTCTATTCCCTTGTATGTGTGCTTCTCTCTAACTGCAACACCGTCTTCCATTTTCATTTCATGTTAATTCTCACATATGTCCTAATCCTTCCTCAAGTCCTTCTGACACTCCAGTAGGTATAGTTAGGCAATCCTTCTAGGCCTCTACTCCACTCTGATGGATAATTCCTTCTCTTTCTATTTGACTGTAGAAAGTGGTTAATTTCTATTGTTTACATAGTAAATGGTAATAATGAAAACATTTTCAAACATATATAGCGTTGTGTTACATTATTGGTTATGCCCAGGTACTGAGCAAGTAGAAATGAAATAGGCAATATCAACTTTCCTGACAGAAATAAAATGAGAGTAAGTGAATATGCATGAAATAATGTACCAATAGTGTGCAATAAAGTTCAGCATTCATAAAAATGTTAAAGAGTAAGGTTGGCATATAGTAAAATGAAAATTAAATATGGGATGTTTTAAAATTATCCTGTGGTCTGCTGAAGAAAGTACTTTAATAGAAATTTGAAATCCAGAGTTATATTTGGGAAGATACATTATTTCTGTTATCAAATGTAAATCAGCTAACATTTTTATATTCACATGAAGCTAATGTAAAATAGGAATTTATATTTCCAGCATTAACATTTGTAATTGGACTTAAATATAAAGAAACAATGTTAAAAAAAATTAGCTGGGTGCAGTGCCGCACTCCTGTAATCCCAGCAGCTCAGGAGGCTGAGACGGGAGGATTGCGAGTTCAAAGCTGGCAAGGCACAAAGCCTTGAGACCCTGTCGTTAAATAAAATATAAAATAGGGCTAGAGATGTAGCTCAGTTGTTGAGTGCCCAAGTTTAATCCCTGGTACAAAAAAAAAAAAATCAAAACTTTGTTACTTGTTCTTGTTTTAAGCCCCCTAATTATCCTTTTGGTTTTAGCCTGTATAAATTAAGTCATAGTACTGCTACATCATTTTTATATAGTATTTGTAATATTTTAGCATTATTTTGCCATATAGAAATATTTCTAAGATAATAATGTTTATATTGAATAATGTAATTTTTAAATTTTATCATGAGAAATGGGATTGATTATTGTGCTTCTCTGAATCTCATGATTACCAACAATATTTTTAAGAAAAGATCATGTATATTCATTTAATATTTTGTTATGTAAATTGGTTAATTGTTTCTTCACAAATGTCTCTGGTGAGAAATACTGTTACCATCTTTGTTTTACAGATGATGAAATTTGGACATATAGATGGTAAGTATTTGGCTTATATTCTATAGTAATGAAAGTTTGAGTTCTGATAGTGACAATTCATAATTGTGTTGTACTAGCTAACTTTTTGTGACTACACAGGAAACATATGCTCTCAAAGAATTTATAATTTTTTCTTTTTTAAATATATATAAGAATAAATTAATAAATTAATTAATAAATACATAGTCAACTCAACTTATGACCATGGTTAAAACTATACACTCTACTGGTTGGAGAAAAGGACATAGAATGTGTTTGATCATTTGGTATGATTTAGAATGAGAGAGTAAAGTAATAGAAGTATTCTCAGTTGAAGAAAAGAGTCTAAATATATGCATTTAAAAAATCCAAATGAGCATGCATTAGACTGAGAAGAAAACAGACCTGACTGCAGGTGCATTTATTGTACATTGGGAACTAGAGGAAAATGAGTGAAATTTCTCATAGATTTTGCAGGTTAGTTGTTTCTATTTTTTAAATGCCAACTAAATTGAAATAAAGCATGAGTTTACAAAGTATTCTGAAAGAATTAGATATGAAATTTAAGATTAATGAATTCCCTCAAGATAGAAATTGATGAAAGAATTAATAATATTAATGAAAAAAATGTTTACAGTATCCAATGAAAGGAAGGTTCAAGGCATACTTTATAACATGTGGCTTTGTGATATTATGTATCAAGTGGCTTATTAAACGCATGCTATTTTGCTTTTAGTTATCTCATCCAATATGCCAGATGACTCCAAATCATCCACTTGATTTCTGAGTAATGAAATTTAATAGAACAATTTCTCGGATGCCCTCCCCGACACTGAATGAATGTCCTTAATATTTAGAAATAGATGATGTTTCTAAATAGTAAGATATTAGTAATAGAACATTTTATGAACTCAAAATAGCACTGATGGACCAATAAGCTAATAATCCATGTATGCACAGTATTATTTGTCACACTTTTTCCTGGTCAAATGATATAGATCAAATGAACATAACTGCAGATGTTTGAGGTCAATGTCGTTAACCCTTCCCCTAATAAGCCTCCCCTTGGTGGAGAAAATGGAAATGCAATTAATGATACACTAACAGTAAAAGTTTTTATTTTGTAGTTCCTCTGTAATCCTTTACCAGTAAGGGTTCAAGCTTTCCTGCTGGTGACTGCTCTGTAATTATTTCTTTTATAGAAATATAAGGAGATTGCATTTTAAATGAGTTCTTCCTTTTTATAGATGAAGTCTAAAAGCATTGTTGTAGTAAGAATTAGTATAACTAAAGTGTAGGAAAGTGGTAGTGATATCCTGGTTTTATATAAGACTGTGAAGTATAATATTAAGTATATCCTATAATTGTAAGAAGTCAACTGATTCTCCTAAAGAAAAGGCTGAAATCAGTGACAGTCCCAGTGCAAAGTTCTTCATATACCCTGAGAACCCACCTTTTATTTCTAGGAAGAGTCACAATGTGGAGAGGACACTCATTTCTATATTTATGCAAATAAAATTGTCTCCTTGATGTTCTTATTGAATGACTCCACAGGAAATCAAACACAACATGTTAAAAATGATTCTCATGAGATTTCTCCAAAACCTGGTCTTTTTCTGCTGATCTCCATATAGAAAATGGCCTCAACATATCTCCTGTTTTAAGGACTGTAAACCAGTGTCATCATTAATTTTTTTCATCTTGTTCTTCCATAGCCAATTAATTACCAATTCATGTTGTCTTTGTTTTGTTTTCAGGAAAAGTATCTCTCAATAAAGGAAGTTGAATGTAATTTTATTTGGGAAGAAAGACCAGGAACCTATGAGGGAGGGAAGAAGGAAGTAATATAGGAAGGGAGAAAAGTCAGTAACATAAGTACTTGGGGGAAATGACTGCTAAAACCAAGTGGAACTCATGTCTTCTGAGGTAGTTTTGATAGGCTGCATAATAAACAACTCTAATTTCCCTCCCTCCCTCCTCCCCTCCCTTCCTTCCTTCCTTCCTTCCTTCCTTCCTTTTTTTTTTGGTACCAGGAATTGAACTCAGGGGTACTCAACCACTGAGCCATATACCCAGGCCTATTTTGTATTTTATTTAGAGGCAGGGTCACACCAAGTTGCTTAGCGCCTCACTGTTGCTGAGGCTGGCTTTGAACTCACGATTCTCCTGTCTCAGCCTCCCAAAGTGCTGGGATTACAGGAGTGCATCACCACGCCAGGCTATTATCCTTCCTTTCTAAGGGAGGAAGAATATGGGCTTTTTTCCACCAGGTGTCTTCCATCTGAAGATCCCTCCTAGAACATTACCTGTCCAGGTATTTGCGACTGCTCTGTAAAGGTGCACATCATACTCCAGTGGCAGGAGAGCATTCTCAAGCATAGATATGCAGGGTGGCTTTAGCAGTTTGGAACTCAGTACATTTGGCTTCTGGGGCAAGCTGGATGGATATGGGCTAAGTACCAAAAGCATCTGTTAATCTTTGTCAATTTATGGTGAACATTTCTCTGTTTGCTTGCCTTCATCCTTAAAAGCTCTTATTCCCTCATATTTGGACACTTCCTTTCCTTACTTGTATTCTCAAATTCATTCCAAATACACTTGTCTTTCTCAAACCATATCTGCAATTACATTGTACCCCACCTGCTAAAAAACATTTGGTTAATTTACCTTGCCCCTAGAAAAAAGAGCAGAGATTAACGTGTTCACATTTTACAGAAGCTTCTGTTCTGTCTGGTTTTTGCTACACCAATCTCATTTTGTTGCACTGTTACTCATGATTTCTTATATTCTAGTCATATTGGCCTTTGAAAAAAATCAATGCCCTCAATCTGGCATGTGCCATCTGTTATGTTTTGGATATAAGGTTTCCCCTAAAAACTCATTCATGAATGAGACAATCCCAAAACGTTCAGTGATGAAATGGTATGAGAGGTTTGACCTAATTAGTGGATTAATCCACTTGAATAGATTAACTGGGTGGTAACTATACAAAGGTAGGAAGTAGTATACTTCTGGAGGAAGTAGGTCACTGGGGACATGACTTTGGGGTTTTTATTTTGTGTCTGGTGAGCAGAGCTCTCTCTCTCTGCTTTCTGACTATCATGTCCTGAGCTACTTTCCTCTGTAAGGCTATTCTACCATGTTCTGCCTCACTTTGGGCCCAGAGCTAGACAGTCAGCCAACCAAGGACTGAACTTCAGAAACCATGAGTCAGAATAAACTTTTCCTTCTCTAAGTTGCTGTTGTTGGGTGTTTTGCTGTCAGCAACTAAAGGCTGACCAAAACACCAGCTTACTGCAGACTCTTGACTATTACACAACATTTTCTGATGTACTTTAGGCAATCTCTTTTCACAATTCTTACTCTGTTTACTTATTTTCATGTTGGTTCATTTCCTTCATTACATTCAGATATTATAATTACACAATTGCTTATGTGAGTATTTTATTAAGTTTTTGATTATTCCTTCTGCCATTTACTAACAAAAAAATGAACTTGGTTAAGGTTTATGTGTGTCTAGTCCATAGTGCACATTTGAATATCAGGAATAGCAATTCTGTGTACTTTGTAGGATTATTGTGAAGATAAATTCGATTATTGAAACTTAGACTATTATGTGCAATTGAGATTATCATATTCAATTTAGATTATTATATGCAATTTGCTTTAGCATAGTGCCCAGCATGGCTATTAATATAGGCTAACAATGATCATCATAACCATCATCCTCTTCATCATTTTAGCATCTCCCAAATCTCTCTTCTAACACAAATAGTTCCTACTCTTATCTCCATCTGGCTACTGAACAGAAAGAAAAAAAAAATCTTAACTTAAAATGGAATAGAGTGAATCATGTGCTTTGAAGCATTTTTCAGAATTTTTGATTATTTACCAACTGCAAAATGGAAATCATTGGTGATGGCATGCTGGCATATCACCTGGTACAAAAGTACTGTTGCAAATAAAACAAAAGATAAACAATAGACTTAATTGTGCTCTGCTAACAAGCATGTTAGAGCATAGAAACTGTCTCAATTGTTCAAACAGAAATTGTATAGAAAAGTATGAATCTAATTAAGACTTGAAAGCAAACTAAAAATTGACACTGTGTCAAGAAGCATCTTGTAGTGGATTCAGCTTTAAGTTATTTATCCAATTAAGGAAATAATCACTGGTGCATTACAAAGAATGGTATTTGAGTCTTCATTTTTTATTTTACTCCTTTTTTCCTTTTACAAAAAATATAAACCTGGCATTATGAATTCCCTCCACCCTCTGCTTAAGTATGTCAAGTCTCCGTTAAGCTCAAATAAGCCTAAATACGGTGAGGATTACAGAGGAATTTTGCTTTTTATCCCATTTTAAAATGTCAAATGCATTTCCTCAACAGCATTTTATTAGCATAAACAACTTGGCTCCTTTTGTTGTCGCTAATGTTTAGTTGTGTTTTAGTCTTTAATACTGAGTTTACAATCTATAACATGTTAGAAAATAAATTGATGCACATTACTTGGAAGAAAGACTCAGCCTGAATAATTTTCTTAAATATATTCTCTCCTTCTCATTAATTTATATTACATATTTGAAAGTATTTCCCCATGACTGTTTAGAATTACTACATATTCTTTGTATTTTCCCTTTTTCCTTTTATTATGCCACTTTTGCGAAGACTTTATTGTTTATTGAATAAGCACTTAGTTAAGAACGTTTGATTTTGAAAGAAAATTGATTAATATGCTAAATTTGAAACAAAATATTGAGGGTATATTATGAAATATTATTTCTTCAAACTGTGAACTTACACATACTAAAATAAGTTTTTAATTGTGATTTATTAATAAAAATGAATATTCTTATTAACATCAGATGATTCTGTTATATTTTAACCATAAACAACTTAGAAAATAATAATATGGTAGAATTGTAGTAGATTTGATTGAAACTATATATTTAAAAGTGTAAAAATATTGCTGATTTGCAAAACACATTTATCTGATTTTCACGAATAACAATATTGAGTAATTGTCCTCATATATGAAAACTTTATTATTCTCAGCAATATTTTTTCAAATTGTTACTTATGTATCTAAATTAAAATAGTTCTAGAAGCTTTATTTCCAGAAGCTTCTATTCCCTAATTTGCTGTTTGTTCAGGGTGCTTATGAATTCCCAATTGAAAAGAGAATCATTTTTAATTCCAATGATCTGTGTAGCCTACTTTTAGACTCCCAAATAAAAAAATCTTACATAATGATGCATTTATTATATTGTACCAATTTGTTTTCTCCCATTGTATTTCCAAATATTTCTCCTGAAATATTTAATTCTCATATGGTACTTACAGTTTTAGCCATGCATTTAATTTCTAGATCATTTCCATCAATATTTATATGTTGAACTTTTATCCTATTTTATGTTGTATAATTGTTACCATTAGATCATCTCCCAAAGGTTCACTTTTCAGACTCATATAGTGTTTCAATGTCATATTGTTAGCAAAACACACTTTTCATGATGTAGAATTCAACTCTATACTTTAGACCAGGCTAATGAGTAATGACAACCCATTAACATGATTTATAAAAATTTCATTTTAACATTTAAGACATCTAATTATATATTTTTTTAATTTTTTTTTTTTAGTTGTAGATGGACACAATGTCTTTGTTATTGCTTTGTATGTGGTGCTGAGGATCGAACCCAGTGACTCACGCATGTGAGGCAAGCGCTCTACCACTGAGCTACAATCCCAGCCCCTCTAATTATATTTTGCCAATATTCTATTTCATTAAGTTTTACTTATGAATGATAATATTTATTTTGCCTTAATAGTAACTCATTATACTACTATCTTTATATCTTTGTAGTTCTCATCTTAAAACAATTATAGTCAAAGCAACTAAATTATTCTTAATTAAGCCAAATATTTTAAAATGGTAATTGTTTCATTATAGGAGAATAGTTTGCCTTTCAATATTACTAGAAAATTATATTAAGCAAAAGACCTATACTTTTCATTAAAGATTAATTTTCAACTATTTTTTCAGTAATACTTAAATATGATCTTGATATCATATATCCCTGATTAAAATCATTACCAATTATTTTCTGTTAATTCATCATTGTTTTATATGTATATTAAATTCCTTTCTCATAAAAATATGAATTTATAGACTCAATACTGACATACTCAAATTTCATTTCAAAATATTTTATAATGTACATTTCTTATTTTTTCTAGGGCACATTACTCCATTTTCATACTACAAATATTTTAGAGTATATCTTTTTTTGACATTAGGGAATATCAAAAACATCAAAGCACTTAATAATGCCCAATGTCCAAATCAATTGAATGAACCAAAAGAAATGGATTTATATGAAATGAAATTTGATTTATCCATTATTTTTAAAGTAATACAAAACTAAAATATATTTAGTCCATAATGATACTCTGCATATGATATCAAAGGAAAGCATAAATACATTAACAACTTCAACCAAACATGACTATTGTAAGATAGCAATACAATGTTACAATGAAGCATAACCTCAGATCAGAGGATTTCAGATCTTGAAAAGAAAACTTATGGTGTATTTTAAAATTTATACTTTATAAAATATTAATAAATTATACAGTTGATAATTCAGCCAGCTAAAAGGACCTATTAAGAGTAGAACAGAGGTTTCCCTGTAAAAGACAATACCTCTTGCAGACTTCATCTTCAGCTCTAGCCTCAAAGTTCTAGGCTACTTTCCTGATGGCTTGCTCTATAAATTTTAGATTTGTATAGCCAGTTCCCACAATTATGTCACCAAGTTCTTATGATAGATTGCTTGATACATGTATCCTACTGGCTTTGTTTCTCTGGTGAACCCCAGACCGATTCATATTCTCTTTTAAAGCTTTGTAAATCTCTAACAGTGGCAAAAAATAATGATCCTAGGTAAAGACCCACTAGAATACTCATCATCTCTTAAACATCATCAAAGTTACAGAAATTCAATACCAAGCAAATAAAAATCCCAGTAAGTTAAACACATCTACTATGATAAAACTGAAAATTAGAAACACTAACAGTTCATTCTAGATTTTATTTTAAAAAATTGGATGATATCCATATATTTTCATACTTATTCAAAATAAACACTCTATACAAGATTCCTGAATTGATTTAGTTTGAATTATGCATATACATGACATACATGGATGATATTATGCAATATTTTAAAAATATGCTAAGAGGAATAAAAGGGGCTTCTGAGATAGCGTGTATTCTCTTATGAGGGCACGTTTCAAATGGCACTGAGGTCACATTGCTAGGGATTCAATCATTTCTTACAATCCCTTCAACAGTGGGGATTATGGGCTGACATCTCATTATTGAAGTACTGAAACATGAATAATTTGTCCTATGCTGATGACCAGGAGATACTGAAACCCATACAGTTATGAGGTCATTGCTCTAAAGAATAAACTAAAAATATTCCAGAGAATTATGGGAAAGGAATGTTAATGAAAATTGCATGATTGTATCCACATATCATATAACTTACAAATATTCATTGTATTTTATTTATTAAATTGATTATGATCATCAGCTATTAATGTCTTTTAAGTAATCAAAGGATTTTTTTTAAAAAATTTCATTCATCTAGATTTCAAATTTCCTAAGAAGTTAAATAATGAAAATGAAAGAAAGAACATAAGATTGAACATATATTTTATTTTATTTTTTTAAACTTTTTTTTAGTTGTAGATGGACACAATGTCTTTATTTTATTGCTTTGTATGTGGTGCTGAGGATCGAACCCAGGGCCTCACGCATGTGAGGCAAGCGCTCTACCACTGAGCTACAATCCCAGCCCCTGAACATATATTTTAAAGTTAATGATTAATGATGTAATCTTTCCTGGGACTGAAAATATGTATATACTTTCATTTTTTTCTTTTATAATATGGAATGAAGACAAACATAAAGAATAATTGCATATTCAATGACTAACTTCATTTGCAGTGTAGCATAAGAAACAAAGTGAATATATTTTGCTTGTTTTATGAGTACTATTAATAAAGGAAATCACATTTTCAAAGAATATGTGATACCATTCATATTTAAAACAAAGAATGAAAAAGAATTTTAAAATGAAAAAAAATACCATAAACACATGAAATTAGCTTTGTGATGATCTTACAACAGTTTTTAGCAAAAGGTATTATAGTTTTATAATAAGATTATTAGTAATAGGCTATATAAACCTTTCCACATTCCTAAAGCTAAGAGAGCAGAGATGGGAGAGAGAAATTTGGTAAGTGTGTAAATATAAAGCACTCTTTGTTACAGGGAAAGTTAGTGTGTATCTAAGACTCATTTTGATATTCAAATAATTCCATGTCTATCAATGTTGGAAAAACATAATTTGTCCAAAAATTAAAGAGAAATATTCTTGATTAAATGAGTTGAACTTTAAAAATATATTTAATTATTTTAAGGTAGCTTTCAAAAATTACCAGCTATAGCTTTAATCTATATTTTAAGAAAGAATAAAATAATAAAATGTAACATAAATGCAGAGACAAAGGTTATGTAAAACATCCAGGGCCATTTACTCATCATTTCCAAATCTCTCATTGAGAATGAAACCAAAAATATATTTAGTTTTCTTAAAAATACATGTTAACTTGGAACAAATATAGATTTTAAAGTGGACATACAAGTATTTTCTTACTGAGTAGAATTATAAAATTTTATGTATTTTAATGACTGGGCAGTTTATATAATATTCAGCAATATTTTCTTAATTTAAAATGATATTAGCAAATGAATAACATGTAAATAGAAATGAAGTTACTAAAAATAAGATTTGTTGGCATAGGATTTGTATGAAATTTGGGTATGTATATCTGTGTTTACACTTTGAAACTTAAGAATTTTATGATTTTAAAAAGTACCAATGAATGCCCCTAATTTCACTTACTGAAAACATTTTAGGTTTAATATCATTTCTTATAACATTTTATTTTGAAAATTTATCTGAAATAATGGTTTCTCCAAAAATGACCAAAAGGTCATATTTTCATAGAGTTAATAACTTTAAGGTGTATTTACTTATTTTCACAGAAACCAAAAGAAAGTTACCTCAAAGACAGTGAAAAATAAAACTATGAATTTACTTCTTATTTCCTCACACTTGTTGATATTAAACCACAAATAAAACGATAGTTATGTTCTTACAGACATAGATGTAAGGAAATATGTTTATGAGGAAAGTCCGAAAATAATACATATATTGATATCTATGTAAAGAAAATAGTATGTTTTGATTTTTAAGCATTCAGATGTTAGTTTCTTAAAAAGTTCACATTTCTTATCTATACAAATTTAAGTCACATTGCTTGCTAGAAGAAAGTTACAGTGATTTAAAATACAAGAAATATAACTGATTTTATGACATGCTAAGAAATCAAGTGAACCAGACTGATATTTTCTGTTTTAAGCAAAATCATACAAAATTTTAGTGGGGAAAGGAAGCTTTTCCACCAATATTTCAAAGCATCTGCACGTTAGATAAGCAGTCACTCTGTCTTGGCTTGGGCTGCAGAGAGTGCACTGATGGCATCCAGGGCACAGACACATTTCTAAACACAAAGGTAACTTGCTGTTCTTCCTAAGAACTTCCCCACTGACATCACAACTGGTAACCTAAAACAGCAGAGTGACCGAGAATGTAAACAAGGTTGTCTTGGTCCCCATTTTTTTCTGTGGCCTCTGAGTGCGATGCAGGTAAAGCAGATACTGATCTTTCACCAATATGTAATTCCATATAAAAACCAATATTCTGGTTATAGCATGTTTAACAGTGACAGTTCCATTAAACATTAATTATTATGTAGCTTTTCTGAATATAAAATACAACTGTGATACTACGTATTTGTTTATTAAGTGAATTAGAAAAAGAACACGTTACCATGATTAATCTAATGAATTTCAAATCAGGAAGAGAAATCCTAAAGAGTTTTAATGATTTAAGGAATTGTTTGCTCAAAATCTTTCTAAGAAGAAAAGTTCTGCAAGCATCTATGGGTAGACAACATCTGAGATAAATGAAGGAAGTGAACTATGAAAGTTTTTCCCTCCTTGACTACTTTTCTAAAATGCAATTTACGTGACTCCATCTGTAGGGTAATTTTGAAACCAGTAGTCCTAAACCATATTTTGAGAGATGGTCTTTTTTAAAAAAATCCGTTTATTTTTCTCCATTTCAGTTTCCTTAATGTGTGGTTGTCATGTAATTTAAATTTGTGTTAAAGAATAAACTGACATTCAGATTCATATCTTCAGCACAATTCAAACTGCAGTGTTAAATCAAGGTAGATTTAAAAAATTTATTGTACTTTTCCCCTTCTCTCTATATTATAAACATTCTTTCTCCTTTTGAGTTCTCCAGACCTGCTATTACCATACCCGTTTTTTTTCTTTATAACCACACAATATCACCCAATCCTCTATTGTATCTTCCCTAAATCAAAAGGGAGACAGTAAAACATTATGTCCCTAAATGCCCCCTTTCTGAACCTACCCAATTTAAGGGAACTAAGAACATGCCTGACAACATATACTTTGGATTAATTTTCAATATTAGAGCTGTATCTACCCAATTACAAATAAATCTTTTTTTCATAAAAGAAAAAAAAAAAAAAAAGAACATGCCTGAGCCAGAAAATCTAGGTACAAGCTATTTTGAAGGACTCTGATTTTCTCTTGTGTACTCTGGGAACTAGGTCAAGTTAGCGTTAACTGTAGAAAGCTACTTGTATGTTTGCCAGGACAGTTGCACGTTGGTCATAGAAACAAACAAAGCAAGCTAATGCTAATGATGTCACTACTTTTGTAGCCTAACATATATAATGTTAGGATCTGGGAATGGGGAGAATGGAACTAAGGACACTGCGGAAAGCCTATGCGTCACTCATCCAGCCTACTGCTACTAGATAAAACAGGCCCAGCAGGATGAGGGACAAATGTGTTATCTCCCAACCTATCACCACTGAACTCTTGGAGCAATCATAAGCTTTCCCCCAGTAAATCACATGTCTCCTGTGATGTCTCTGGGCACTTTCTTTGACTTTCCTGTAAACTACCCTCTGCCCTGGCACTAATGGTCTGTTGATAAGACACATTGTGTTAAAGCTTCTATTGTTAAAAACCAGTGAATTCTTAATCACCAGATATAACACTTTCTTTAGTCTATATTCACATTGACGATTCTTAGTGTATATTAACAGGGACAACTGCACAGTTTGACATTTGAAATGTTCATTTTACAAATGAGTTTTCAAGGTAACCATAGCATTTTATGAGATGTCCAGTTGTTTAAAAACTAAATTATTTTGTGTTTCAATTAGGGTGCTTTCATGTGAACAAATTTAAGCTGTTCTTGCTCTTATAGTTTCTCAAAATCTTTCCTATTAATATGTCTTGTCAACCATAAGAAAAATACAGTATCTACTTTCTTTACATTAGTTTGATGCTAAAATCTCCCTTTGGAACTTTTAGAAGTTTTGTTTTCAATTAAATGAATTGGGAATACTGCTCAGTACAACTAGGGTGCTTAATATTTTTATTTTATTAATTCTTTTACTCTTTATATTTTTTCTTTCTTGGTCCTAGTCTTTCTCTACAAATGTAAATATTCTAGAACTTATTCACATTCATGGCATTAGTAGTTAATGTAGTGTTAGCAGTTCCTAAAATATTATTTTTGACAATTGTTGAAATGTATTGCTGCATTTTAGTGTTACATCTTCATAGTAATATACTGCAACACACACATTTCCAAAATAATTATTTTTCTCTAAAGTCATTGCCTCAATTTAATTTTTCCAATTGTAAAACACTAATAATCTATCAATTTCAATGGGGAAAACTATTTTATTTAAATATTTGTAAAATGTATGTTCTATTTCAATTTCAAAAGTAGAGAACACGACAGATACTGCATTAATTTTCAGCCAAACATCTCAGTGTTATGTTTACAAAAATGAAATATTGAACATGATAACAAAACCCATTTTATCCCTTGTTCCATTCTCCTTAAATTATATTATTAAGCTAGTTGCCCTTCTTACTATGGAACATTTATAAAAATTTTACTACTTACATATGACCCATATGAAAACAAATGGTGTTTTGCAACACTTTTTTTATCTGAATTTATTTACTTCAACTACATAGGCTGGGCTTCAGATCTGTTTAAGTATTTTAACTCATGAACTTACTGGTTTTCTGATCCATTGTTCTAAAAAGGAATAAATAGATTGTTTGCCAACAGATTAGATTGTTGCCAATAATTAGACAGTTTAAGGACTTCTTATTCACTGTTTATATTTTCACCTTCCCCTTAATCTTAGAACATTTTCATATCATTTATCTCTTTCATATTTGTACATTGTATTAATTCTATGACTTGAATCATAATACATTATCATTGTACAGTTCAACTTAGTAAACATTTACATTTACTTCACATCTCAAAATTTGTTTTCTTTCTCTTGTGCTCATGAAAGCACATTCCTTCTACTTAAAGTTCATTCTGCTCTTTCCATTTGTTAAATTCTTTGTTTAAAAAAATAGTGTGTGTAGAATTCTCCCTAGGGAAGTCTCCAACTTCTCTCCTTCCCCCACCAACCAGTAGAAGACAGTATTTCCAGATCTTCTTTTCAATATTGATATTTTGTTTTTGGGGATTGGCTTACTTCACTTAGCATGATATTCTCCAACTCCATCCATTTACCTGCAAATGCCATAATTTCATTCTCTTTTATTGCTGAGTAATATTCCATTGTGTATATATACCACAGTTTCTTTATCCATTCATCTATTGAAGGGCATCTAGGTTGGTTCCACAGATAAGTAGATGCTGATCCATAATGGAGGAGAGGACACAGGAATAATGGAGGAAATTTGGTCAAGGGGGAGGTAGGTGGAAGTGGGCATGGGGACAGCAAAGATGGTGGAATGAGATGGACATCATAGACTTAGCTTCATGTATGACTGCATATATGATGTGATTCTTCATCACATACAACCAGAGAAGTGAAAAGCTGTGCTCCATCTGTGTACAATGAATCAAAATGCATTCTGCTATCATGTATACCTAAGTAGAATAAATTTTAAAAATATGAAAAAAATGTTGATATATCAAAACCAATTACCAATCTCACCTTTGCTCTTTTAAATATAATCTTTCTACTCTAGTTGATCTTTAAGACTTTTTTTTTGTATTTTTCATCTGGAAGATCTTTTTTATTTTAACCCTAAAAGGCATACTATGGATTCTAGTTATTTTTTAAACATTTAATTGCAGTATAGTTGGCATGCAATAAATGGAATTTCAATAGTTTTAATATGTAATTGCACCTGTGAAGCTATTAACATAATATAAATAATGAACATATACATCATTATCAAATGTTTCCCTTGTTTCTTTATATTTCCTACCACCCTGCTCCTTTGTGTACCCACATAGTCACCCATCTGCTTTCTATTATTTTCGTTTTTTAGAATTTTATGTCACTGGAAACCTATGTGCTGTTTTTATTTAGCTTCTTTGACCCAGTTGATCCTTTTTTTATTTCTTAGTAACATTGATTATATCTTCACTTGTTGATTGGCATTTTAGTTATTTGCAGTTTGGGCTATTATAAATAAAGCTTCTATGAACATGTATACTAGTGACTTTTACACATATATATTTTTTAACTCTTAGTCAAGCATCCAAGAGAACTGATGAATCATTTGGTAGAAATATGTTTAAATTCAAAAATGCATTCTGCTATCATGTATACCTAAGTAGAATGAATGAATAAATAAAAGAAAAAAATTGTCAAATGGTTTTCCTTAATGATTGTACCATTTTACATTCCTGACAGCAATTCTGGAGTGTTCTGTTTTCTCTACATTCTTGTCAACACCTAGTTTGATCATTTTTAAATTTCACCCATTCTGATAGGCAAGTATTAGTTTCCCATTATGGTTTTTATTTGTTTTTACCTGGTGAATGATGATACTGAGCTTCATTTTGTATGTTTCATTGACATCCACATATAATCTTTGGTGAAGGCTCTCTTCCAACTGGTATTTTTTTTGAAAAGTTAATAGTTTCTCAGTTTAAAATTAGACTCCATGTTCCATTTCTTTTAGATTTTGCCTATTCTCCTTTTATTTTGCCAGGGACATGGACATGTTTTCTGGATATGCAGCTGGAACCTTATGCTAGAGGATGAAATCTGATAGTGTGAAAAATAAAAATTGGAATTGCTTGGGTCACTAATGACATTATTGAGCCACCTAACTTTCCTCTAATGCTAACTGACTGGCATCATTCTATAGGAAAATACAAAGCAAATGAAAACTACTTACATAAGCAACTGCTGTAGTGTTTTGTGTTACTTATAGATGAATGAACAAGGCAGTTTAAAAGTAAAATGAAAAATACTCTTTATGTATGTGCTGTAATAACTGTTTGATTTTAATTAAACATCTCTCTTCTTTTACTGTTACTGGGCTTTTATTTATATTCCTTAAAGTCATAAGTTCATCAAAGAGGGAGTTTCTTAGCTGACAAACTTTTCTCCACTCTGGGTGATTATTGTTTTTTTGATATCTATACCCAAATTGTAAGGATGATTCTTTAATAGCTATTTCTCTATCACATGTGTTTGAATATCTGATTACATTTGATTGATGTTAGGTATGAATATCCTCACTGTTAAAAAAAATTTTGACCTAGATTTTGTGGTCTTTCTAGCTCAATAGCATCATTATTTATCTCATTTCAAACTGCATTTCATTGTTTAATAGTTTATAGTTTTGTGATAAAATATATTTATCTCATATTCAGTTATCTTTTCTAAATAAGAGAAAAATCAGAATTTAGTGGGACAAAACATTGAAGTGATCACCTAAACTGAAGTCTAGGTATAGAAAAACAAAAGGAGAATTCCTTGGTTTTAAGACTTCTGTTGCTCAGTGTGTGGACTGCAATTTGCAGGGTTAGTACATCAGGGTGCTAGTTGGAAAGACAGGTTCCCAGGCCCAAGGTAGACCCATGGGCATAGAAGATGCAATTTAGCTAGGCTTCCTTGTGAATTGTATGGTTTTTAAAATAAATATAATTAAATAAAATAAGCATTTAGAAAACACTACTCTGAAGCATATTAGTCTTTTATTTTAGTCTATATTGAAACTCTGAATCTGTCCCTTCTCTGCATTCTTTAAACCAACTCTATAATCTTATAATAAATATTCCTCTTTATTTTATCTAGTATGTGTGCTTTTTGGTAACTTATAAATAAAAATAATAGATGAAAAAAATCCCCCCCAAGTTTTTGTCTCTTTGTTTAAACTAACCTCTATAAATTTTCATTACTTAAAATCAAAAAATATGTCAGTAATTCAGTTGACCAAACAAAAGTTCCTTTAAGGCTGCAACATAAATGACGAAGTTGGGAAGCACCAGCTGTAAATATCAGTTATGATGACCAATGTTATAAATTGATTTTGACTTAAAAACATCTGCAGATTAATTTGATTCTTTGATCCATACTTAGACATTTCATTTTAATGTGGATTATCCAAAACTAGGTGACTTTTAACTTCCTGAAGGATCCTTATAAAATTAATGTGATATTTTGCTGAAAAGTCACTTTAGAATACCAGGTAGTCATAAGGATACTCATTATTGTCTTGGCAATCAGTAGGAATAAAGACTACTTCCATAAGAGCAAAGCAACTACTAAATTTTGAAACAAAAATTAACTACCAATAAAAATTTCTGAAATCTGCTTGAATAGCATAAGGAGATGTCAGTGCTCTCAAAGAATATGACATTTTTTTGAGTGAATTGATGGTTGATTGAGAGGGTCATTATTGCCCCTGGTGCAGGTATGAAGACACAAATAATGTGACTCTATCTGATTTGAAACCAGAGAATTGGAAAAACTGAGCTCTGTATATGTACTATGACTTGAAATGCATTTAAATAAAATAATTAAATTAAAAAAAATAAAAAATAAAATAAAAGTTTCTGAAATCTGCTTGAATAGCATAAGGAGATGTCAGTGCTCTCAAAGAATATGAAAATTTTTGAGTGAATTGAATTATCTTTCATAAAAACAGGAAAAATCTAAGGAGATGCACAGCAAAATCTTTGTAAATAGAATACAACTTTTGCATAGGAAATTTTTAAAGCTCTTCAAGAGCTTTGTGATCAAAAATAATTGAAGTTAAATAAATTATGTAACTACATGTAACAAATCTAAAATTTAATGAGAATAATTCCTTATGATTTGCACACATTGACTCATTAGTTTGATCTTTTTAAGGTAAATGAACAGATCTTTTAAAGACATTGACCACATCCTTTCCCTCAGGGGGGAAAAAATCAGAATCTTGATTTTCAGTGTGAAGAACGTTTTACACTGTTTTCTAGAGAAACAGCACAATTTTTAAAAAGTTAATTTTTAGTGTATTAGTCTAGAATATACAGGCACTAGTATGGTTATACAAGAAATAGCCAACTTTAAACTACAAACACTGTTCTGTGATTGTGTGTGTATGTGTGTGTGAATGTGTCTCTGTGTGGTTAGGCAACATAACCTATCACTAGAAATATTTCCAAACTACTTTCTATAAAGCACTGATTTGGGGTGTCTGAACAATGGGTTAGTGTTAATAATAGAAATTTAGAAAATATGATCTTGAAGTGCTTGTTCTCAAAATTCAACTTGTGAAACAATAAAGTAGAAGAGTACATCATCCGAACACCCTGGGCATGCTTGATCTTTACAAAATTCTGGGAACAATAAAAATATCAGTAGTATGCTAAGATAGGGATGGATGACTATGGAAAGTACAGAGGTCTTTTCAGGATGATATCATATTATACTATAATGACAGGTACATGTTATTCTGCATTTGTCTAAACCAAAAATTACTCTAAAAAGTATATTTTAAATACACCAAATTAAATGATATTTTGTTAGTTGTTTCCTCCATGATGAAGAACATTGATTTTACCTACTTCTTCAGAAAATATTTAAAATTAATCTCAGGTAGTTGTGAGTGTCAATGTGAAAAATATAACAACATATGAAAATAACCTTATGATTTGGAGAACCTGAGACCTTTGTCTTTGGGGAAAGTCATGAAAAGATGTTTGACTTTGGTAATACACTTTATTACATGTGTGTTTAATATTGTTAGCCTATTAACATAACTATGGGTTAATTTGGAAGTTAAGTCAAGCTGACCTCTTTCCAGACACCTTACCCTGCTTCCCCTCCCCTTCTCTTCTTACAAGAGCCCACTCACCCAGAGGGTGACATATCCACCCACCTGTACCCTGAGCACAGGGCTCACAGAAGTTAACCTACTTCCTGAGCATGTGCAGGGGCCTGCCAGTTCCACAAACCAGTGGCAATGCACTGCCTCCTCCCCTTTGTAGTTCTTGAAGTTTTGAGGCTTGCTCTCTACCTGCAATAGCAAGGGGCTAAGCCCACAACCAATGCATAGCCTAGACTCTGAATTATAAAACTTTTGCTCAAAGAAAGGCTGCTGTTCTTTCTGCGCAGAGGCAGATTTCCTGACAATAAACTTGCTTCTGCTTAATTCTGGTATGTTGAGTGGTTGATCTTGTGCCACTAGAAAAACAGCACAATTTTTATTACTAACAAAAAATTACTAATATGTAACCTTTATAATTTCCTTTTGCTGATATTCTTTGGGTTTTACTTGCTTTTTCATTCCAGTTTAGGGAAATGTGTGATTAGATCATTGGCATTCATATTCTTTTATGAGAATTTTAAGTCATATCTTTAAATATAATATTAGCCATATCCTTCCAATTTTGATGTAGTATTTTAATTTGTATTTGGTCCAAAACCTTATGATTTGGATAACCTGAGACCTTTGAAAATTCCAAGAAACATTTTTCTTGTCCTACATTTTACTTGTTAATTTAAAAGCATGCATGAGTTATTGTTATTTTTGTTATTGATTTCTAGAGTAATGCTATGAGACAATAAACTGTATGATAAGGCTTTTACATTTGCTGAAATTTTCTTTTTGGCTCAACACAGTCAATTTCCACACATGTTCTGTGTGTATTTTAAAAGAATATGCAATCAAAAATTTTTCAAAGAGTGCAAAAATGCACTTCCCACACTTTTGGAGACTGAGAATTAGAAAATAAAGATACTGGCATATCCAATGTCTGGCAAGAGTCTGCTTCTTGGATCACACATAACCATCTTCTTGCTGTTTCCTCACATGTCAGAAATGGGGAAAGATCACTATCTGGGGGCTTTTAAGAGCACTAACACTATTTATCATGGTTTTGCCTCTGGAAAGAACCATCTTCAAATACCATTGCACTGCGGGTTAGGTTTTAGCATATAAATCTGAATGGCTTTAAATATTTAGTCTATTGCAATATGAAATTTTATTTGGGGGCCTACAACATTAAAATACAATAAATTTGACAATACCAGCACAATAGTGGTGGGTGGGAGCCAGTCTATATCAGAACAACTAGTCAATACTAGGTATTAACTTGAATCTGTAGGAAAGAGAAAGAATCAGTTTTTTTTTTTAAGGTTTTTATGAACCTAAAGAATTAGGTTTTTTATAAAAGGTTGTTATGAACTGAATGCATTCTTCCCACATTCCTATATTGAAGCCTAATCCTCAATATAATGGGATTTGAAGGTGAAAACTTTGGGAGGTAATTAGATCATGAGTGAGGAGCCTTCATGAATACCTTCTCTCATGAGAAGAGAGAGCTAGAAGTCACCATCTACCAAACATGACCTGTGCCCTCAAGGAACACTGACTCTGCCAAAGCCTTGATCTTAGACTTGCCTGTCTCCAGAACTATAAGAAATAAATGTTTGTCACTGAGCAGCTCAGTATACAGAATTTTGCTATAGCCATCTAAACTAAGATAAAGATTAACATGAAAATGCTTATAAATACTGGCTCTTTTTTTCTCTTTTACTTTCTTTAAAAGGCATGAAGTAAAATAATAATTAGAATAGTATTACAGTATAATAGTATAATAGTGAACAGAAAAATATTTATTATATAAATGTAAACCTAATATATCCAGGCTTAAGATGTATAAAAACACAAGTAGAGAATAAATGGAAATTCATAGGAGAAAAATATATCACTGCAATTAAATTTTCACAAACATGTGGTTGATTTGTGTAAGATATATATGGTAATCAATAGAGAAAAGTTAGAAAAATCTGAAAATTATAATTTAAAAATGTTTAAGGAAATTAAAATGCTACAATAGAAAATGCTGATTTAGTAAAAATTAAACAAAACACTGAAGAAGGAACAAAGAAACCAAGTGACTGAATAAATATACTTTTTAAAAGGCAAAACTAATCTATTAGTACAAATTTGGATATAAATTTTTTATCTGTAGAATAAACAAATGTAAATTAAAAGAATGGGAAAAACTAAGTATGATCATAAAAGAAATGCTATGACTATTGAGTATCATACAAAATAGATTTTAAAACAATCAACAGGTTATTAAAGATCAAAAATGACATTTAATAAAGATAAAAGGGCCCATCTATTATTGAAATTTAGCAATTATTTAGATATGTGCATCTAAAAATGGAGTACCAATTTACATGGAACAAAAACTGATATCAATAAAGAGAGAAATAGATAATTTAACAATAATGGTTAGAGATAGACATATACCACTTTTTACAGTCAGAAAACAACTATACAGAGTATCATCAAGAAAGTAGAAGATTTGAACAATAAACACCATAATTCTAACAGGATCTATGGAACATTTCACCTAAGTGGAGAAGAATATATACCTCCTCAGATGTACATGGATCATTCCCCAGGTTAGCTCACATGCAGGATAGACCATTTACAACTAATCACATATTTAAAAGGTACAATTTGATAAATTCTGACAGATAAATACAACCTAACATTTAAAAGGAAGAAAAGAGATGGAAGCCTCACAACTGCAGATTTTAACATTTACAAAAACGCTATAGTAATCAAGAGTGTGGTATGAATAAAATGACAGACATATAAATCAATGAATTAGGATACAGAGTTCATAAATAAACTCTCCCATATATTGTGAAATGATGCTCAACAAGGGTACCAATGTTGTTGAAAAGATAGTCTTTTCAATTGATAGTGTTGGGAACTGGCTATCAACAAGTAAAAAATGAAGTTGGACTCCTACCTTATACCATACACAAAAATTGACTGTAATGTATTAAAGATCTTCACATAAGACCTAAAATCAGAAAGCTCTTAGAAGTAAACATAAGAAAAACTTCATGTTATTGTATTTGACACTTATTTTTTGGATTACATGAAAGTCACAGGCAAAAAGAAAAATACAAATACACCAAACTTTATCAAAATTAAAATTTTCCATGCATAAAAAACACTATGAAGATAGTGGAAAGGAAAAACAGAATGCGAAAAAATATTTTGAATTGTATTATTATTACAGGGTAAATAATAATATTACATAAAGAACTCCTTCAACTCAAAAAGAATAACAACTCAGTTACAAAATAGGCTAAGGGTTTGAATTAGATATTTCTCCAAAGAAGATATACAAATGACAAATGATTGCAGGAAAATATTTTCAATATCATTAATCATTAGGGAAATGGCCATCAAAATCAAAATGAAATTTTAACTTCATACTTAAGGTTATTATTAGAAAAAAAAGGAAATTATGTATGTATAGAAGCCATTTGCCCTTAATCAGTGTTTCCTTTCCATAAGAGACTTAACTACAATTTTTTAGCATATATAACATTCAAGGAAAATATATTTTCTTTTGATGTACTGAGGAATTGTTTTATTTTAACAATAAATTCTATAACTGATCATGTTTATTTAGATGATCAAAAAAAACATTGATCAAGACTCAGTTTTAGTATATTTGTGGCATGTTATGCATTCCTTTCTGTAAAATTTCTCTTTTTTATTTTATTATTCATCTATGAATGTTTTTCATGCATTCTTTTTTCTTATTTAATTTATATTTTATACAAAATACATTTGTTTGTGTTCTATTCCCAACCCCTTGTTCAATTCATTTCAAAATTGAGCACAGAATAAAATACGCAATATTTTTCCATTTATTCATATGCTTTCTAAAGTACTTTGTACATAGGGTAGGAAAAACTCAAATACAAGTTTAATTGATTTTTTGTGAAGATTACAATGAAGATACAGATTGGCCAGAGAAATATAATAAAAGCACAGAACTATACTTTCCTAACACCAACATTTACTGTACCAAATTGTGATGTTAAAATGATGACAGATGTCTTCTTAATTGTTTGGTTCCAAACACTTTAAAATGTCGCACTTCTAAAGGAATTTAAAAAGCGTGTTGTCTATTTTCTAGATAGTAAGGCTAATGATATTGTTTTAGCAATTATCACCATCAGACATCTGAACAATGCTTCATATATTTTAGATTTAAGTCGATTGAAGTTTTAGACAATATCAAAATAGAGAAAAACCTAATAAAACCTGTGGCTCCTATTTGTAAAAAATTTTAAAATATATAGAGAATATAACCATTTTTCAGTTCTTTAGAACTTTGTAGAAGATTTTCTTAATGCCAAGAGAGTTAATGAAATTTTGGACAGATAGATAAAAGAAATGACATGCCCAATCAAAATTGCCCTTTTAATGATAAATTCCTTTAGCACTGAATTATACTTTATGTTACATAATTCTGATCATCTTAAGGAGACATTCATTTTAAACTTAATTATTTGATAAGATTAGGAATAAAATATTAATATGCATCTCAAATATACTTTTATTTTATCATACATTTTAAAAATATTCCCTTTTCTTACATATTTGCAGAAAAAAAATATTGAAAGCATCCTTTAGAACACAATGCTTGAAAACTCAGTATTATAAAACCTGGGTAGCTTTTTGCATTTCCCAGTAACTATGTAATATTTTTCCAGGCATGGTCTCTTTATTATGTATTCTCCTGAAAAACATATATTTTCTTTTCTCTGAAATGTTAAGCTCTGATACCTTTATAAACCATCATTTGTCATACCTTAAATATATCTTAATTAGTGAAATTGTGAAAAATGTAAAAAAAGGTGTACCTTAGAATTAGGATCCCTAGAATCAGCTATTTTAAAATAATCTCACAATAGTAATAATAATCACTATCTTTTTTATATGATAATAATGTTATCATAGTGATTAGTTGATATCCTTAAAGCTTTCAACATGTACTATATATCATTGATATAAATTTATAATACTATATGATCAAATTCTAAAACATAATCCTATTCAGAAGTTCTAATTTAAAAACTAATTGAAGCAGTGAAGAAATCTTAAATTACACAGTGGACAATTTTGCAATTTTTAAGTTTTAACTTATAAAACTTGAATCAACTTGTCTTTATCCCACATTTTATCTCCCTTAACATTATTAAAACATTTAAATTAAAACTTAAAGGGGAAAACATAACTAGAGCAGAGATGAACACGCAGTCACATTACTGGAATAAAAAAACAGTTGCTTTTTTGGGGGAAGACAGTAAACCGATAAACGTTAATAAATGTGAATCAGTCTTAGAAATCTTTAATCCTATGTAAAAGTACTGCATGGCCAGTGGGAGAAATTCCAAGTTGAACAAAAAAGAGCTCCTGGCTCAAGTAGCACAGGACATGTTAGGACTCATTGTTGCTGGTGTTACTCCATGTGATGATGTAAATTACATGTGGGAACTGGGTGGCCAGGTGAACAGGTTGTGAGCTCTGGAGCTCAGTGCTTCATTAAAATCCCTGGTAGGGAGATAGTGACCCAGAACAAGCTCAGCATATTTATCTTATAGGTTTTATCATTAAAAGTGTTATTATGAGAAACTTTCTTCAAAACAAGCAGGACAAAGGTCATATGTATAAGCAGCATAATTATGATTATCAGCTTGCACCCACAACTTTCCACCCCTGGGCAGCTGGTACCTGAACGTCAAGGTCAAGAACTGATAGTTCCATGGCTGGTACAGAACCTGCTATAGAACAGGACATCAGTATAGCAACTGGGCAATCTTTAATCAGCACCTTGGCACTCAAAGTTCCCAGGATAGGTGTTACCTCTGTCCGAGGACAACTCCTAATTCAGTCACTGCTTCTGACATCGAGTTTTAGAACTGCACTTTATCATTTGGACAGTTTTTGACATATTATTCATACTTACTGCCTTGTAGGTTCTAGCGTATAGTGTGATCCTACCTTCTTTGGATGATGGATGTTTTGGGTGAAGATAAGATTTTTTTTTTTTTTTTGTAGAGGACTTTGAGTTTTAGAAAAAAAAAAAGGAATAGCTTTGTTGGAGAAGCAGTTGAACATTTCCTGTATAAAGATCTTGAGAGAAAGCAAAGGCAATGATGTGGGATAGTCGCAGTGGGTGGAGTATTGGGGAATACTCCAGAGGGATATGGAAAGTGCATATGAGAAGATTGATACACCAAAGGAGGAGAACTAAAATCATTTCTTTTTATTCATAGAAGGCAAGTCAATAATTGTTTTAAATATTTCAATATCAAAATAAAATATATGTTTAAAAAGCACAGAAAAAGTGCAAAACACTGAGTTTGGGTTTGGAAGATTGTGAATACACATCCAGCATCATAAGGAAAAAGAAATTGATAAAGTTATACATGAAAAGAACTGAAAGCAGTATGAATAGAGCAAAAGTTAATTTCTAAGGGATCTGGTCCCTTCTCAGTCCCTTTTCTGCTTCCACTCACCTCTCCTATTCAGTTCTGTACTAGCCACTTAACTGTTCTTGTTCCCAACTGATGGCCTCCTTACTAGTATTTTCATCACAAAATTAGAGTGATCTACTTAAATCTAAATCAGGTCATTTTGCCTATTTACTTTGCCAACTTCCCTAATACTCAGAATAAAAGCAAAAACCCTTATACTGAACTACAAGTCTTCACAAGATGTAGTACAAGACTGTATTACCTATTTGACTTTATGCCTATTCCCTAAGTTGACCCAGAATTGTGGATTTCATCAATTTTTCTGGAACTTAAGCAAGCCTCTTCACTGGGCCTCCACGCTTGTCCCTCTGACTCCTGGAGTACCATGGACACACGGTTCATCCCTTTCCTTCCTTTAAAATGTCATTTAATGATAGACTTTTTCTTGGACATTGTTTGTAATTCTCTTCCGCAACACCAACTGTCTCTAAATTTATTTTTGTCCTTCATACTAATCTAAGTTTAATATACTTTCCATTTTAATATTTTGCTTACTATCCTTCTTGCCTACAAAATACAAGGTTAGGGAAAACAGAACTTTGTTCTGCTCACTGTTACATCTAAAATGCCTGGCATCCTGTGGCTCCCAGTAGGTAAACATTTGTCAAATGACTAGAATGAACTGAGGAAGGGAACGCTGTTGAGGAACACAAGTAAAAGACTTAAAAAGCTACATTCTCTTTTGAAAGTTAAATGGTCTCATGAATGAATGTGCAACCCCACTGAAATAAATTCTTTATAAAATACATTTAAACAAGTATGAAATATCTATTATTTTAATATAATGTCTGATACTGTGCTAGACACTAAAAGATCAAAAGACTCCTTACCTTAGCTGTTTTATAAAAATATGTAAATATATTTAGGTAAATTTCTGAACTAAATAAATATAATGTCAAAAATAATATCATTTTGTACATAATGTTTTTAAATATTTTGTGACATTAGGATTATAAGTGTTAAGAAAAAGTGATCCAATTCCTAAAATATAGGTAAACTTGTCTAATAATCATCTGTCTCTGTCTACTTCTCTTACAACAAATGTCACACTCTTCCATTTAACACAAAGTTAATATGTTCATGGCCTTGAAAATGTGAAAGAATTTCACCTTATGATAACATAATTGCTTCTGGTTTAACTAGCAAGATTTATAATAATTTGTCAACTAATTTAATCACAACTTTAAGTAAATATTTTAAGTAGTTTAGAGTTAAAATATTTTTGAAAGACATTTTTTAATTATAAAAGATAAATATTGAAAATGAATAACATTCTAATTTACATAAAAATACTTACAGACATTTACTGTAATCAAACTCTGACTTCTATCTACAAATTAAAATTACAAAGAGTACATGGAAAATCAGATATACTCATTTATTATAATTTTAAAGAGACTTGTAACAAGCACCAAGAAAGCCAGTATAAAAATACCCCTGGAACACTCCAAAGGAAAGGAAGAGTTCCTTTCTATTCATTCAAGTGTGAGTAATGGAGAGGGAAGAAAACTAATCTAAGTAGATGAGCAACACAGTGGAGCTTGCTCAAGGAGGAGTGCTGTCGCATGCAAGAAACATTGATTTTATTTTTTCCTTCACAAATTAGAAGAGTGGATTTTTTTATAACCATGAAATGTATATTAAGAAATAGAAATCAAAGTATATTTTTAAATGATTGTGTTTAGGGGAATTTTTGCAAATGGACTAAGACTGAATAGAACACAAGGGATTTGGCTTAGCGCTTTTGTAGTTAAAATAACTATGTTGAAAAAATTTGAGAGACATTGTCTAAGAAATTGAAATATTAATGTTTTCAATTTTTATGTATATACATTCACAATTAGTAATTAAATAGTTATTGACCAACCAATTTATATGACAAATATTATGGCTAGGCATTGTACGAGGAGAAGAGAAATAGAATGAATGCAATCTCTGAACATATGGTTTACACTTATGTTCTTAGGTTTCTGAGAATTCCTATGAAGAACTGGATATTCTAGAACAGTTACAACATATCACACAATATTTAATAAAAACACTTTTGAAAATTTTTATAGTCATTCATTAAAATTTTGTAAACATATGTAAAGATTTTGAGGAAAAATAGAAACAATTAAAATGCTTATTAAAATTGAAAAAATCCCAAGAAATAGCAGCAGAGTTTAATATAATGTTTATAGAGGAAATTATAACTATGACACATGGAGGAAAAATGGTTTAAAACAAGGTTTGAGGGAAGTTCTGGTATGTATCATTAACCACATGCTGACCACAGTTATCACTGTTTTATTCTCTATGTAAATGTGTCTACTAGATGAGATTAGGTGTGAAAATGATACATTTTAAAATATTTTGTAGTCACAACACATTTATAAAAGAGTCCTCTGTAGTAAAAATAATTAACTGTAAATACAAAGAAAAATCACGTAGAAAGTAAAAGATATTTTGCTTCCAACTTAAAGTCAAAATAATGAATATATTTTGAAGAATTATTTTGAAAGTGGAGAAACTATTTCATTATAAAAGCTTAACACATTGCATTATTATAACTTAAAATTTGTATATAAGGAAAAAAAGTATTCCTTTCAACTACTATTCTCCCATTGATTTAAAAAGGTACCATGTGTATCATGTAAGAAACAGCAACAGAATATGAATTTACTTTGAGCAAAGGAGAAAAATAGTGAAAAGAAAATAATATGTACATCAAAATGGGTTTTGGCATTCTTCTGCTAATTAGAAAATTTGAATTAAAATAAAAATAATTTCCAACTTTTGTTATTAAAATGATAAAAACCTAAAATAATTTTCTTTATTTATTTTAATGTAGTGCTAAGGATTGAACCCAGGGGCTCACATGTGCTAGGCAATATTTTCTTCATTTTTAAGCACTTTCTTCTCATAAAAACTTGTAATTAACAACAAAAAAAGAGTTCCAGTGTAAAAACTGTAAGGAAAAAGAACATGTAAGAATAAGATTTGCATTGTGTTTAAAATTAACTTACATAATTTTGAAGAATGTCCTTGGGGTATGATACATTTCTAATTAAGGTGATTAGAAACAGTTTTGATTCCTTCCCTTTTTTCTAACTACATTGCTATGATTTAGATATTAAGTATCCCTCAAATGATCATGTATGAGATGGGGCAAGTAATATTAGAGGTAAAATGAATGGGTTATGGGAGCCTTAACTTAATCATCAGTGCATTAATCTTCTGATAGGGATTAACTGAGTGTAACTCATAGGCAGGGAGGGTGTGGCTGGAGAAGATGTGTCATTGGGGGCATACCGTTGGGGTATATATTTTGCTGTGGTGAGGGAAGTCTCTCTCTGCTTCCTGGTGTGACATCCTGAAATGATTTCCTCTGCCATATCCTTCTGCCATGATGTTGTTCCTCAGGTCAGATCCAGAGCAATGGAGCCAACTGTCTATGGACTGAGACCTCTGACCCTAAGCACAAAAAAACTTTTACTCCTCTAGAATTGTTCTTGTCAAGTCTTTTGGTCACAGTGACAAAAAAAAACCTGACTAAAGCATACATACATATTTGTATTTAAATTTGTTTAAAATACATTTTAAACAAATTTTATTCCAATAAAATAAACAAAATTTATTCCAGTTACATTGAGCTACTTATTGAAGAAAATAAACTATTTTAATAACAAAATTCAGTCTTTAATAGTTGTATCCGTGTATGAAAATTTTTATGTTAAGTAGTAGTTTTTAGGAGTAAGTAAAAGTACTACTTACAAACCTTTCCTATGTCTGTGTTCAAGCAAGGTGGGGGGAGATACTAATTTCAAGAAGAAACCAATTATGAACTCAAGTAAAACTATTTGGGGTTCTTGGAAATAATAAGAATCCACCCTGGCTAGCATAATTATTTATATAAATGTATATGCATATATTCAGATATATAATTATGCATTTATATACATAAATAAATATATAATAATATATATTTGAATAAGAGATCATTCACAGAATCAACACTAGCAAACACTTATAGGACTAATCTTAAAAATAAAAACTGAGAGCCAGGTGTGGTGGCACATGCCTGTAATCCCAACACTTTGGGAGACTGAGACAGGAGAATCGCGAGTTCAAAGCCAACCTCAGCAATGGCAAGGTGCTAAGCAACTCAGTGAGAACCTGTCTCTAAATAAAACACAAAATAGAGCTGGGGATATGGCTCAGTGGTCGAGTGCCCTGAGTTCAATCCCCAGTACCAAAAATAAATGAATAAATAAAAACTGAGTATATCTTCTTTCTCAAATATAAGTAAAAATTCATATCATTCAAAGTCTCTTTCATTCATGGTGTTCACAGCCAAAGGCTCTTGAAAGTTCATTTAATTGAAAGAACCCAGCTTACTAACTATACTTCCACTACAAGGAAAGATGAAGCAGCAAAATCTGTTGGCAATATTTTGAATAGGTTATATTTTAGGTAACAACAAATGACAAATGCCTATTATAGTCTACCCACTGTTTACCTAATGTAGTCATAGTGACCATCTGTGACCTCTGGGCAGTGCTTAGGATCCCTCTGGCTTAGCTACAATGCTGTATTAACATTCTATAATTTGCAGTTGAAAGTTAAGTATCACTGGCACAGTATTTCTTAATAAATTAATAGAGAAAGGAAAAAAAGGAAGGAAAAGTTCTATTTAAACAAACAGTCATCACATCAAGGAAGACAGTATGGCTGATGTTCATTGATCTTAGGAAAAATGTTGGTCACAAGATATGTGCTTATCTTAATAGCTACATATGCCATGTTATTTTTAGAACCTAGCAAGAAATTTAGTTAAGTGTTTTGTTTTGTCTAAACTGTCAGAGTGAACCACATCTTCAATCCTAAAAGACCTTTGGCTTTACATTATATATTTTTGTAAATATACTAAAACCACTATCCATTAAATTTGAGCTATGTTAAAACCAAGAACTTTAACTCTTTAACATTAAAATAATGGAAAAAATAAAACCAAAAAGTGAAAATCATTTGAAATGCATAATAACAATGAAGAACACATACACAGAATATATGTAAAGAAAGTTTCATATAAACAAACTTTACCTTACATAGTTATAAAATTATTACCCAGAAGTTTTCCTTCTATGCATATATGTGTATGAGTGAATACACACATACACACACACAGAGTTACCAAAAACGATGTACAAAATTCTTCACAGCAGCATTAAATACAATGAGGAAAAAAATCAAATGTTCATAGTATAAGGTCTCAGTAAAGTTGTGAATTCGCACAATGTGATAGGTTATGAATAATATGAATAATAAATATGAGAAACATACAGTATTATAGACCACAAGCTAGCATATCATCCATATTGTCTAGCAAAAGAAACTATATTCAAATCAATATTTACTCCATGATTGCATTTACTAAAACTAAAAATAGCCAAAATGAAGGAATGATATGCATTTCTGTCTTCACATTACCTCTGAGAACTATAATCATCCTCTATTTTATTTGCTCCCTATGCATAAGCTCCATTCACAAGATCACCTTTAGGGTCTAAAATGGTTGCTTCAGCTGAAACCACAATACCTCAACTCTAGTCAACTTGAATAGTGAAAGTGGAGAAAAGACCTCTTCCCTCCCTCACTGGCATCTCCTAGAATTTTCACATTCATCACTAATCAATTAGCATTAGCCAAATTTTGCCAAAAGGGAACTTAGATATATGGTTTTAATTTTATGTGATAGTATGTTGATTTAGCCATTGCTGCTTCCATTTCTATAAAAGGCTACAGATTATTAGATAGAGACTATGGATGGGTATTTTATCACAGTTATTGTCTCTGAACAAGTGTACCATATACCATCATATATATGTATATGCCACTTCCCAGAAATATAGAACAATCATTTCTTCCCCAAGGTAGAGGTTTCCAAATTTTCAGCAAATTACTTCATCTGGATTAAAGTTCAAAAAATTAGATGATGATTGATCTTTTTCATCAAGCATAGGCACTGTTCCTGATTAACAAACAGACATTTTATTTTAAAAATTAACCAGGGCCAACGAGAAAATACATAAAAATCTATATCATCTAGAGGAGAAATCCCCATTGAAGCAAAATAAATTTACAAGTAGTATGAAACCTTGTTGAAAGGAATTAGAGAAATATCCAGGGAAATGTGGTTTTCCAAAATTGACCTCATTAGATATAGAAAGCTTCAACTTGCCAAATTTCCCCAGAGGTATTAAAAAATGTATGAGGATATGACCCCATGGAAAAGCAAAAAGAGCGAGATGATAACACAGAGAAATCTACCTCAAAGGCCAGATAGTTTCTATGCCCCCAAAATTGTTCCTAAATATAAGTTCTTTGTGATAGGTAGTTTTTTTGTACAAATTCTCCAATATCAACCAGGTGACCTGGTTCAATTCTAAAACTCAGAGTTCATGCAGTATCACAAGTTAAAGGCTCAGTCAGTTCTTTAAGACTACACCTTCTTCAGACACCAGCAACAAATCTCAGGTATTCTAAAAACCTGCACTTCTGCCTGGCTGACTACAAACTTGGGGGTTTCCAAATCTTCTCCCCAGTTTATTAAACCTTTATAATGACTCATAAAACTTTGGAAATCACCACATAATTTAACTCATAGGTTACAAATAAACATCAAGTTTTGATGGGACTGAATGGAGCATGGTATAGAGCTTCTCTTCACTGACTCTTGGTGGAATAGAGTAGGTCACTCTCTCAGCACATCAACATATTCAGCCGTCCAAAAGCTCTCTGAACCTCATTGTTTTAGGGGTTTTAAATTGAATTTCATTACTTGGGCGTGATTGATTTCATCAGTGGCCACATGATTGAAATCAGTCTCCGAGATTGCTCCAGAGATGGAGGATGGAGTGGGGCTGATAATTAGAATTCTGCTGTTACGTGGTTTGTTCCTCTGCAGAATGGCCCACATTCTGAAGCAATCTAGGACCACCACCCACTCTTCCTCCTCCTCTTCACATAGATCATATTATTAGCATAGAGTCAGATATTTTGCAAAGGTACTTGTTAAATATGAGAAGAGATACTCCTAGCACTGATGAAAATCCAAGAGTTTAGAAGTTCTGTGCCAGGATCCAGGTACAAAGACATATCATTTATCATCTGTCTGTCATCTACCTACCAATGCAAACCCATTTTGTGCACTGCTTTGTGGTTTCTTCAGCTTCATTCCTGTGGAACTTTGGATTTATTATTTTTATTTTATTTTTATAATTTATTTTTCTTTGTTCTTTTTAGATATACGTGACAGCAGAATGCATTTTTGATATTATATATACATGGAGTATACCTTATTAAGATCCCATTTTCGTGGTTGTACATGTTGTGGAGTTTCACTGGTGATATATTCATATATGAATATAGGAAAGTTATGTCTGCTTCATTCTATGGTATTTTCTCTTCTCATCCTCCTCCCTTCCCTTCATTTCCCTTTGTCTAATCCAATTAACTTCTATTCACCACACCCTCACATTGTTATTTGTTATCACCCCCATGTCAAAGAGAATATTTGATCTTTGTTTTTGGGATATGGACTTATTTCACTTAGCACAAAAGATTCTTGATTTATCCATTTACCAGGAAAATTCTTAAAGTCATTCTTTTTTATGGCTGAGTATATTCCATGGTGTATATATACAAAATATTCTTTAACCATTCATCTGTTGAAGGGCATCTAGGTTGGTTCTATAGCATAGCTGTCGTGCATTGGGCTGCTATAAACATTGATGTGGCTGTGATATACAATGTGATGATTTTAAGTCCTTTGAGTATATATGGAGGAGCAGGTTAATTAGGTCAAATAGTGGTTCCATTCCAATTTTCTGAGGAATCTCCATACTGCTTTCTAGAGTGGTTCCACCAATTTGCTGTCCCACAAGCAATGTATGAGTATACCTTTTTCTTCACATCCTTGCCTACATTTATTGTTGTTTGTATTCTTGATCATTGGCATTCTACCTGGAGTAAGATGAAATCTCAGTGTAGTTTTAATTTTTATTTCTCTAATTGCTAGAGATGTTGAACATTTTTTACATATGTGTTGACTATTCATTATTTCTTCTTTGAAGTGTCTGTTCAGTTCCTTTGCCCATTTATTGATTGGATTATTTGGTTGTGTGTGTGTGTGTGTGTGTGTGTGTGCTAAGTTTTTTGAGTTTTTTAATATATCCTGGAGATTAATGCTTTATCTGAGGTGCAGGCGACAAATATTTTCTCCCATTCTGTAGGCTCTCTTTTCATATTCTTGATTGTTTCCTTTGCTGTGAAGCAGTTTTTCAGTTTGATACCATCCCATTTATTGATTCTCAATTTTGCTACTTGGACTTTAGGAGTCTTGAGGAATTTGGTTCCCAAGCCAAGATGATGGAAAGTTGGGCCTACATTTTCTTCTAGTAGGCACAGGTCTCTGGTCTAATACCTAGGTCCTTGATGCACTTTTGAGTTGAGTTTTGTGCAGGGTGAGAGGAACTTTGGATTTAATGAAACAGATGGGATATTATGCTCAAACTGCTTGCTCTGCCAGAGTAATAAAAACACTTAGGAATCTGTAACATGAGTTTCTATATTCTGCCACCTTGAAACATTAATAAGCTAAGTAGTTACCTTGCAAACAGAGAGTAGGTTTTTATAAAAAATAAAGCTCCAACAGGTATAATTCTTAGAAATATTTGCAATGTATTTGTAAACTATTTGTAATTTATATATATTTTATATAAAAAGTACTTGATGCATCAGAAAAACTCAAAAACATTAAGAAAAACAGGCAGTTGCATGTATGGACAGTTCACAAAAATATGAAAGAAATAGTCCTTACATATAAAAACAAATATTTAACCTCCCTCATAATAAGAGAAATAAAAATAATTCTTCACTGAAATACAATATTTCACGTCAAACTGGAATTTTAAAAAATATATAAAAGTTTTATTCTGTGCAAAAAGAGGCAATCCTATAAAATTTTGGTGAGAAATAAAATAGGTGCAACATTAATAGTGATTAGTAGTGACCAGGAACAATGTAGTGGAAACTAGTGGAAGATAAATGGTTTCTAGTAAGCCTGTTTTCATAGATACTTCATGATGTCATTTGCCTGTCTCCAGTGATAAAAATGTTCTCCTCTTCCTGGTACAAGGTGGTCACCTTTCTCATGGGAAATGTATGTCCTGCTTTTACAAAGAAAAGGGAAGTTCATAGAGTTCTTCCTGTGGCTACTTTTTTCAAATACTTTCAGTGGAAAGTAATCAATATGTTAAAGTGTTGCATGCTATGATCCCTTCAAAACATAGAAGAAATATTTTACTGACCACTGTTAGTTGATGTAGAGATTTTCCCTTTAATATGAATTTGTATTTCCACTTCTTTGATTTTTTGGTTTGCTTGTTTGTATCTTAGAAGGTTCACGTTTTCTTTTATTAATTTTAATGTACATACTTTAAAAAATATTTTTAGCTATAGATGGACACAATATCTTTATTTGTTAAATATGGTGCTGAGAATTGAACCCAGTGCCTCACACATGCTAGGCAAGCACTCTACCACCAAGCCACAACCCCACCCTATTGTATGTATTTGTACCCTGTCTTCATATCATTTGTGATGGAAAACTTGTACATGATCTATACATTTTAGGAAAGTGTTTTCAGGTCAAATAGAAGGTTTTTGGAAACCAAATATTTATCTATGCTAGCCGTCAGCTGAAGATGGTCAAATGATACTGGACAAAGTTATAAAAATCAAAAATCAAATATTAAATATTCAAGCAGCTTGTTTTACAATTCCAGAATATTAAAAATATTCTCAAGAGATAATAAAAGGAAAAATGCTTGTATTTGATTAATATCTTATTTTCAAATAATTAAGTAGAGCTTACCTTCTTTAAGATTATATTAAATTGTGTTAATAAAATGCCAGAGGGCATCATGACATAATTAAATTAAATTAAGAGGTGATAATAACTATAGACACCAGAACAGCTTGTTTCCAATTTTCATGGCTAAGAACATTTGTATTATGTATTTTCATTTGATTTTTCCCCTGTGATAACAAGGAAACCTATTTAAAATTATTTATGTATAATATTTGTTATAATGAAGTATATAAAAATAATTCAAATCATCACATCAATGAAATGTGTTGCTAAAGTTTATACTGGGAAGATATCTATATTTTTCCCATTTCAATAACTGAGTAATTTATGCATATGAATGAATAAGTCATGCATAGGCAGACCTAGTTTTGTCAATCAAGCAGCAAGAATATTTATTACTGATGTGTTACATCACCAACTGGTCATCAACATAAGGAGATAAAGTTCACAGTTTTTTCCCTATTAATGTTCATACCAGTCATCCTTCAATTTTTTTTTTTTTTTGCTTTTTTATTTGGCACCAGGGATTGAACTCAGGGGCACTTAACCACTGAGCCACATCCCCAAACCTTTAAAAATTTTTACTTGGAGACAGGTTCTTGCTAAGTTGCTTAGAGCCTCACTAAGTTGCTGAGACTGGCTTTGAACTTGTGATCATCCTGCCTCAGCCTCCTAAACTGCTGAGATTATAGGCATGTTCCACCTCTGCAGGTGACATATCCGGTGCCTTTCTGTGACACACACACACACACACACACAATGTTCTCTATAAAATGTCTCCAACTGCTCATGAAAATATTATTCAATTCATCTCTTAGAGAGCATATTCAAAAGTTTAAATTTGAAGTTGAACATCACAATGACAAATCTTGTGGTTTACTTTGCTTTGCTTGAGGATCTTTTGAGTAAATCAAACAGTAAACTCAGTACTGTGGTTCTCATTGTTTCCGCACTTAAACTTTTTTGGGGGGAGCGAGTACCAAGGATTGAACTCATGGGCACTTGACCACTGAGCCACATCCTCAGCTCAATTTTGTATTTTATTTAGTGACAGGGTCTCACTGAGTCGCTTAGCATTTTGCTGTTGCTGAGGTTGGCTTTGAACTCAAGATCCTCCTTCCTTAGCCTCCGGAGCTGCTGCGATTACAAGCATGTGCCACTGCACCCAGCTCCACACTTAAACTTTTGACCTCATGGTTACCTGCCCAATAGTAAGATGAGTGCTATGGCTTGGCTATGGTGTGAGTGCCTCCCCTAGAGGTTCATGTGCTGGAAGTGTGGCTTGCAGTGTGCTGAAGTAGAAAGGCAGTAGAACCTTTAAGAGGTGAACAGAGTAGATGTCCAGATCACCAGGCCTTGTCATTCTGGAGTGATTTTCATGCCAAAGTGCATTTTCACTGTCACAGTTCAGCAAGAGCAGGCTACTATAAACAAGGCCATCCCACACACATAACCCCTCCTGCATGGTGCTGTTTTCTCTATATGCTTCTCTGCCATATTGTGATAAAGCCTGAGAGGGGATTTCATAAAGGTTGCTCAGATAAAGTTGCCTAATTTTGGACTTTCAGTCTCCACAGCTGTGAGTTAAATAAACCTTTTTACTTTATATTGAGCACAGTTCCAAGTATTTTCTTACAGCCACACAAAATGGACTAAGACAGTGAGCACGTAACTTCTCATCTATACCTGGACACTTAGTAACCACATCATTAGTTAAACCAGAACAATATCATAAACCAGGAATGTTGCAGGAAAATCCAGGAAACAATCTACACATGCCCACAAATACCCAACCATTGTAAGAAGGATAAAGAGGAATGACACTGTAAAGTATTGAGAGAGTCCTAGAGAAAGTGACAGGAAAAGCAAGACACTTTTGGAGTATAGGTACTTCATATGTTTCATAGGTCATTCAATCTATACTCATTACATTGTGATTGGCATTATTTAGTCCACTGAAAAGAAAATTAGCATTCCTCTCTAGTAGGTGAGTCAAAGTAAATTTTGTGATCCCTTCAGAATAAGCTTGAGAGAAGTGTGTAGCAAATTTGCAGAAATACATGATTACACCTTTCTCAATAATCATCACTACCATCTGGCATTACTTAAATTAAATATATACTCTTGCCACAATCAATTTCTGCTGATTTAATTTTACTGATTCTCTTTTATAAGTTTCTTACAAGCCTTCATTTACCACATCCAAGCAATCTAGCAGGTCCTTTCACTCCCTGAGTTAAGGCTGCATTCACTCAGACCAGGTGAAATGGCATTGATTTATAAATTGTCTGTGAAATAGAATTCCACAGTAAGGAAAAATAAATTTTGGTTTATCAAAGTCAGGATACCTTTTTCCCTATTGATGGGTGCATCACTTAATTTGAAAATTGCTTATAAAGCAATATATGCTAATTTTAACTGATTTAAGCAAGAGAAAATTGTTCATTTGAAGGGTTCCAATTAGTGCACCTTGCTTATAAAATAAATCAGAAGATCAAGTGCAAAAGAGAGCTAAGTTGGATTCAGTTATTTCAGCAAGATTAAATAAATAATAACTCTTACTGAAGTTTGCCATGAGATGATTTAGCTCAAGGTGACTTCCAAGATTTCTGTATTCATGAGATCTAGGACTTAGTTGGTTATGTATCCATCTGTTTTAATTTTTTTTATCATACAATGCCTCTTTTTATCATACAATGGTCTCTTAAGAATCAAATCCATTGGGGCTGGGGTTATGGCGCAGTGGTAGCATGCTCGCCTAGCATGCATGGAGCACTGGGTTCGATCCTCAGCACCACATAAAAATAAAGATATTCTGTCCACCTACAACTAAAAATAAATATTAAAAAAAAATCAAATCCATGGAAATGAGGAAGATCAGTTCCCCACAAAAAGTATGTATTTGTTAACACAAGAATAATAGTATTGTGGGAATAAAAAATACAATATGTTTATGCTCTACTGTGAAATTTAATTGGGTTCATTGATGAACAGAAAACTGACCAAGACATTCAACAGTCTTAGCGGTGTAACTGTATGTAATTCAACACAAGAAAATCTGTCAAACTGCTGTTCATGGATCACTTTGCAAAATTCAAATCAATTCTCTCACCAATAATATATATGACTACGTTTGCATGTGTAATTCAATAGATATCGATGCTTTTCTGCCCAGGAAGTTACTTTTGAATGAAATATCATTTGTAAGTCAGTACTTTTGCTAAAGTAAATATATTTTTGGTAAAGTTATTTATGGATTACTTGTTAAAAATTATCAAATTTCATCTTGAAGATTTTGTATTTAAAAGAAAATATTCTGAGCCAGTCGCAGTGGTGCATGCCTTAATCCCAGCACTCTGGACTTTGGGAGGCTGAGACAGGTGAATCACAAGTTCAAAGCCAACCTTAGCAACAGCAAGGCAATAAGCAACTCAGTGAGACCCTGTCTCTAAATAAAACAAACAACAAAAAAAATAGGTGTGAGTATATGGCTCAGTTGTGGAGTACCCCTGAGTTCAATCCCCAGTATCAAAAACAAAGAAAAACAAAATATTTTGAGCCAAAGGCCAAAGTGATATATATCTATAATACCACCTACTCTGGGGGCTGAGGCAGAAGTATCATAATTTTGAGGCAAGACCTGGCATAATAGTGATATCTTGTCTCACAACAAAAGAAGAATAAATAGAGTGAGTAAAAAATAAAATATATTTAATTTTGTGTTAATTTTAGTCTATGCTAATACAAGGAAGTTTTTTTAGCATTTCTTTTTCAATTAATCTTTCTAGAGCATTAGAAACATATGCTTATTAATACAAATTAAAAATATTTCAAAAAGAAAATAAATGATCTATGACCAACTTTCACATAAAAGTGACTATTCTAAACTCTAGTTGTCTGTCTTTATGTGGTGAATGAGACATCTGTACTTTATTTTTCTGTAAATATTACAATTTTTTTCATATAACACTTTTATATGAACACAGGGAATAGTCTTAAATTTCTTTCCTCCTTTAAAGCATTGTGTAAAAAGTGCTATGTGCTCCCTTTTGGTTATATTGTGACTAAAGATAAGAATTTTTCAGTAAGAATAAATAAAGTTAATGAATTCTGTCTTGTTTACCTGACTGAAACCTTTTGAAACATCTCTGGATCACAAAATCCCCTTAAAAAGACATTTTGAAAAATATCCCTAGAATACCTAAATTTTCAGCATCAGCTCATAGATGACATTTGTTATTGTTGTTCCTCTTGTTAAAACAGAGTTAGTCAACCTTATTTCTGTTTTCCTTATGTCTATGATTTTTTCAAGTAATGAGATATAAAAACATTAACATAAGAAAAAATACATTTGTAAACCTAGGAAAAAATTAGATGAGATCCAATAACAGATAAGCTTTTCTATCTGTATACAACTTATTAATAATAATTTACCATTTAGCACTTTTGTTTTTATATGCACAACTATCAATATAAAGATGATAAAACTCTAATTTATTTTATTTATAGTAACTGTTTAAAAGGCTTCCTATTTTACAGTAAAAGCACATGGAAGGATGTGAAACTTCTTTTATTTTTGTCTTCAAAAAATATTATCCTGATTGTTCTTTTAGCCATATAGGAAATATATCATACATTCCATGATAATTTCTGTATTTTAAATCCATCAAAATGTCTCATTTTTAATGTTTCATTTACTAAGAACTTAGAAGGAATAAAAAGTAGGTATAATTAGACAAAACTATGAATTATTATAGACCAATGAAACACTGAAACACTTTAAGTGTATTAATAATCTCATAGAAAAATTTGTTACATAGAAAATATTAGAGAATTATATTATCATCTAAGATGTCAGATTTAATCAAGATCCCTTATATGAATAATGACAATATTATTAAAAGTATAGAAAGCATTTACAAAGAAATTATTTACACAAATTTGTTTTTTTCATAGAAGAAAGTAACATATAGTAGGATGGTAGTAGTTACCAGTAAAAGTGATGATAATAAGTGTATTGTGAAAATATATTTGTGTATCAATTTGTTATCTACATTTGTAATATTTGGTATCACTTATTCCAGAGGATTTGATATTTTAAATTGATATAAGTTCTAATGCTATCGTTTCTCCTTATTCACTATTGCACTTTCTGTGGTTTCAGTTGTCCATGGTTTCAGATGTATGGTGAACCATGGTCCAAAAAGATGAAATGGAACTTTCTAGAAATAAACAATTTATAAATTTTAAAACGCATGTCATTCTGAGTAATGTGAAGAAATATCACATAATCCTGCTATCTCCCACATGGGACATCTTCCCTTTGTCCAGAATTCCCATTCTTATGTGCTACCCACTCTTGGTCACTTAGTGACCATCTCAATTATCAGATCATCTGTCACGGTATGGCAGTGCTAATGTTCAAGTAGTATTTATTTTGCCTTATTATGGCACATTGCTATAATTATTCTATGATTAGTAATAATTACTAATCTCTTGCTGTCTCTGATTTATAAATGAAACTTTACCATAAGTATGCATTTATATGAAAACACAGTATAAATAGAGTTTGGTACTATCTGTAATTTCAAGCATCTACTGGAGGAGCTTATAACATATCTTCCACAATGTTATACTTCATAAATGTAATATTTTAATATGAGGTTCTCAAATTTAGGATTATGAATATTTAAAATCATTTTAGTCAGACATTATATGTATCATGATTATATTGAAAGTAATTTCAAAGATAGGACAGAGAAAAGAGTGAATAGTGAATCAATCAAGAAACTGTCTTGATTAATTTCTAATTCTACCATTTACAAAATTTAATTTTTGGCAAATTATGTGACTTTTTATACTTGAGTTTCCTTGGTTATAAAATGGTATTATAAAACACAATGCAAGTGTCTATTCTGAATTGTTCTGAGGATTAATTGTGATCATGTACATGAAGCCCTAGGCTATAAGCCTTGCACAGAGTAAGTCCTAGGTATTGGAAAGCTATTGTTTCTATTATTAACATAATGATTTTAAAAATTACATTATCCAAACCAAGCATCTAAAGGCCAGAGTAGCAGCAGTTTTTTAAAATTTTTTAAATGAGTCCAAATGGTTTTCTTGATATTTATATCATTTTCCTATACAGAAGTTTTGTTTTTTTTTCTAAATATGCAGTTATATGAAAGACCTATAAAAACTTAAATATGATATATAATTATATAACATATTTATGTAATAATAAGGATATAGTTATGCTATAAAATAGTAATATTAATATAATATACTTAAGCTCTAGATTATGATTTCCAATCTATTTTATTGTACCTTTGTCAATTTTGTTATATTATTCACAGAATTGAAAACTTGGGCTTAATGGGTTAACATCATCAATTGTTCCTAAAACGTTATCTTTGGATAGAGCATCTTTATTTTTTCATCATTCTGGTGATATTTTTTTAATAAAATAAATTTTGTAGCATTATACATTAAGATAGGAGAATCTCAAATTTATGTTTTCTGTATGGAGATAAAATACCCCTCTGTACTACATTTTCCTCACAGGATTAATGCCAGGATTAGCTGTAACAATGTCAGCACATGGACTAGTGTTCAATCAAAGAACATAATGTTTTCATGGAATGATATATGCATTACAACACATGAGCATCACCATGTGAGGATTCCAAAAACAATAAAAACCCATAAAACAAAACTCCACATTTTCAGTCAGTGTCAGAGTCTCTTACCAAGATTTTGCTGGAAGAACATGACTAAAAGAAGAATAGTACATTCTCATGATTATGAGAACAATATAACTTCTCTGCATTTCAGAGTGGTACTTTTTAGAAAATGATTGAAGGACTCAGAAGGAACCTTGAGAAGTGTTACTTTGATCTTCCTGAGGAGTTTCTTTCACTCTTCAGTATTCTGAGGGATCATATCAGGACTCAGATGTAAAATAGAATGAGCCAAAAGGAAAACTTCAGTTTTCATGATGTTAGGAGACAGACAGATGAGGATAGTGGGAACATAGATAAGAGAACATTATTCTCTTAACATAGGTTAAGAGAATAATTATAAAAAATGGGCCTACTGTGCTGAATCCCTCATCAACACCACCACTATACTTTCTTTGCTAAAAAGCAATTTACCTGCAGCCTGCCTAAGTGCACAGGATGTCACATTTCTCAGTAAATTATCTGTTAATTGCAGGAAAAATGAAGGCATAAGATAATGTCCATATGAGGAACCTAGGAGGCTAGGGTTATCATGTTCTTGACACCATCCATCCACACAATTTCCTGACCAGATTCTGAAGCTCTGGGAGATAAGTATAATTCCTCCTAACAAAATCTGTAAGAATGCATGGCTAATAATCCAATTAAAATGAGTCAGCATGGGCCAAGGTGACCTAGAATTTTCATGGCAGTGGGTACTTAAAAGTCTGTCATCTTGCTGTCAGTCAAAAGTCAAGAGGTACACCTGGGCAGGACTCTCTGGAAACTTCTCTGGGATTCCCAATAAAACTGGAGTGCAGGAGAGGCACTTGTTTCTCTCCTCTTGGAGAGTGTCCCTTTTCCTTTTTCCTGTGCCTTCAATAAACTCATTCCTGTTACTATGAGTGACATGTCTGAAATATTTCTGACTTGGTTGCCAAAACTGGGTTTGAGGACCAGTCTTCATACTGCCTTAGTTTCATTGAAGGTCCCAGATCTGTAACAATGAATGATAGATGTTTCCGCTTTCTCTCTTTAGTTTTTAATCATTCTATTTTTCCCTTTAATTATAGATATACAAAGGAATTCATATCAAAAGCCTTTACTATAATTGAGTGAATGGATTTTTCAGAAGTATCTCAGCCTTTTACTGTCTCAGGAAATTGTGTGATGGATGGTGTCAAGAACATGAGAACCCTATGCAATTAGGAACGAAAAAATATAATGTAAATTCTTGAAGGTTAATATACTATAAACAAGCTTGACCATATAAAGTTCAAAGTATATATGCTCTTTAATGATGGTTGCATATTTATTTCAGTGACAATCAAGTAGTTGGATAATTGGAAGTGTTAAAAACTAAATTGCCCAGCACAGTGGCACATGCCTGTAATCTCGGGGGTGGGAGGCCGAGGCAGGAGGATGGTGAGTTCAAAGCCAGCTTAGCAACAGCATGGTGCTAAGCAACTCCATGAGACCCTGTCTCTAAATAAAATACAAAATAGGGCTGGGGATGTGGCTCAGTAGTTGAGTGCCCCTGTGTTCAATCCCTGGTACCCCCCAAAACAAACAAACAAAAGAAAAACTAGCACAAATGTTCTATGTTCTGTTGTTTATTAGTTCTGTGAAGTTATAGAACTACTAGCTTTGGCTTAAGTTTTAGGAGAGAATGCAGTAATGTCTCTTGGTAATTTTTTTCATTAATTGTTTTTCTAACTGTGCAATATTGGTTACACGGTTTCCCTACTATTTCTAACTTTCCACAGAAATAAAGATGGCAATTTTCACACAATGTTGATGTGAATATGGAATGAGTAATATTTGCAGACATTCATATTGAGTTTCAATATGTGAATGTTTTTCTATTTCCTTTTTTCCTCTCAAAGAGGAAACAACATATCTCATAAGGCAGGAAAATTTTTGATGTGGCTATGAATATTTATAATTTTTCTTCATTATCACTTTGTTAGTAATTATTGAGCTACATGAGCACTTAGGGATACAATGGCAAACAAAACCTACAAGGGTCTGTCATCAAGGAGATAACATATGAAACACTGCAAACATTTAGCTTTATGCTTTTATCTTTGAAATTGATATCATTCGGATTTTTTGTCTTTGAATAAAACATTCCTATTCCCAGATAGGCTATATATCATACAACTAAACTCAGATGGGGTTTTGCACATTTTAATCCTTTAATCCATTTTTGAATTTATATAATTCATTTTGATCAGTAGTATCAAATAGAGACCTAAAACATTATGAGATTATAGCCCTAGCTGCTAAATTTGATCTACACTTTAAGGTAAAAAATATATTAAACCCAAAATAGTAAAGCAAAATATTTGGGAATAGGCTGTTGTGTAGATTCAAAAGCTTAGTTAATGCTTTTGAGATTAATAGCATATTGAACTCCAGTAAATGATCTTAAGTTTTCATTTTTTTATAAAACTCTTGATTAATTTGGTTACTTAAAGACGCTTGATACAGGTTAAATATTCCAAAGCAAATAAATAACTAAAACACTGCTTTCTTTCTTTGTGACTTCATTCAAAAGGTAAAATAGAGTGTAGATTAACTTGACATGGTCTACTTGTCTTATATGTATTCATATAGTTTGGGCTTTCATGCTTAAACTCGTCAGCTTCACAATGCGTAGGATGCAACATGATTTGCAGAGTTACACTCCACCAGCCAGCCAACAGTGAATCTCCTAGAATTGTACTTGTATTTTCAATAGCATTTCTTAATTATATATTTGCCACAGAGAACAAATAAATTGCTTTTAGAAACTAAATGAATTATAAATTGTTAAATCTACAATTCATAAAATGATATGAATGTTGCTAATGCTAAAGATCTTTGATAACAATAAGAAATCATTATAACTATTAAAGATAGCCATGCATATCTTATCATGAATTCCAGGGCCACTCTATGAAGAAGGCATAGGTGGTGAAAAACTCTACTCAAGTCTGTGGCTGCCTAGTATACTAAACCATTTCGATAGTCCACAGTCAGCTTTTAGCAATATGCTAAAAACTTGCACTGAATTCTTGCCATACAGTGTGTCACCTGGCATTGCTTTCTCATAGTCTCTTCCACAGGTTTGTCCATGTCTTCATCTCATCACTTTGAAGTGGCTTTCTATATATATTTTGTGCCACTTAGTTGTCTTGTGTGTGACTTTATCTTCCTAATAGGTTCAAGAAAAGTTTTATGTTTTAGTTTTTCTAGGATTTTATTCTTATCGGATTGGATCTTTACAACTTTTCTACATATGTGTGTATGTGTGTACACACAAACATATATATATACACATATATGTGTGTATACATCATATGTGTGTACATATATGTATATATACTGTGTGTGTGTATGAAAAATACTCTGTTACTTTAAACTGGTTTTTTTGCTAATCAGCTTTATCCAAAACAGTATTAAAATTAAACTAGAGAAGAAATGAACATCTCTCAGAGGAGAGGAAAATGACCATTAGGCATCAAACATCCCTTTTTGTGAAGGAAGGGAATGAAATTTTATATTCAAGGGAACTGTTTTAAGTTATTTTTATGAGCTCATTATGAGTAGAAGGATTTTTTGGACACCAAGTACCTCATAGAGTGGACTATGGTATATGCAGTTAAATAACAATATGTCTCTATTTTCACTTGGTTTTGTGTTCATGTATGAATGGCAGCAAGTGTAGAGGTACAAATAAAAATGTCAAGAACCTCTTACACATAAGTTCCTGCAAGTGAATGACTTTAATTGGAAATATTTAATGAGACATGGGATGTACACGATTTTGGAAGTTTTTCCTAATTTTTGAGGATGTGTGAAACTGGCTGGCCTCAGTATTACAGTGTGGAGTTAGTTACCAGCTTTTTGTATACAGAAAGTAGTTGCGTTGACAGTGGTAGTATGTGTGGAGACACGGGAAAATATGTGTGGTCTCTGCTGTGAAGATGCCTTTTTGAAGCCATTAATCTAGCTGTGACCAACTGACTAGATCATTCAGAAAGGTGATCACAAATCCCAATGATCTATAAGTGCCTAATTCCTTGGATTAAATGCCTTTATGTGTACATATAAAGAATGGCTTTTGTTTTCCTTATATAATTCTAATGTAAAAGAAGTAGAACCCAGTTTGACTTCTCAGTAGATGAGAATAGTTTTTTCTAGAGGCAAGAATAGAATAGTATTTCATCTGAAACCTGGAAATCTTAGAAAGATTAAAACACCATCTGTTTGTTTTAGATGTACTAGTGTCCTGCAAATGGTATATCAGATACAAAGGTACAGAGAACATATGCAAATAAAGTAATATTTCTGTGATCTTTGTCTAGCCATGAAGGGGTGAAGGAAAGAATTGGTATTTGCTATAGTAAAACACAAAAGAGGCTTTTTAAAATAATATCTACAATTTTCAGTGAATTTGTGCCCTTATAACTGCTCTAGATTTTATTTGAAGTCTTAACCATTACCCTGTCTTACCCTTAAGTAGTATGCTTTTACTTTTAGTTATTCCTTTTTGATGTCTTGTGATTTTTTAAAATTTCATTTCACAGCAAGTAAACAATGTGTAGCTTTAAAACTAGTGGAAAAAAAAGAGCAAACATTTTTCGTTGTTTTCATAAATACTTTAGATGAAGAATCTCTTACATATGGTTAAATGCCTTGCTTAAGGTCTCTCAGTTGGTAATCCATGGAGCTCAGATTTATTTGCCTTTATTGCCATGGTCTTTCCATTTATATACCCAAGGCAATACCATCATTTACTAAGGAAGTGATAATCTTTGTTAAGCCAAGTTCTTGGAACTAAACACATTTTGATTTTTGTTATTACTTCCTTTTCTAAATAAAATAGAATCAACTATAATTTTCATTGCTATATTTTCTGGTCTTCACTTCCTTAGATATTTTTTCTCCTGTCTTTCTTCTCCTAAATAGACTGTTAGAACACTATGACTAGGAGTTATTCCAAGGTTAATCTTGTGGAAAATAAACAATCTGCATTCTAGTCGGAATGTAAGCTGCAGAAACAGAATTTAGCAATAATTCAGTGAAATAATAAGTCACCCACGGGAAAATAAAAGGGATTGGTAATGGAACATTGTCACTGTGATTACTACAGGAAGATATGGTCAGATCTATCTCTGCAGTTAAAAGAATAAAAGGCTGGACTTTCCCACAGAACTGGAAAGTAAAACTGAAATATCCATATGTCTCATTACTAGTTCAGTGATGAACACTGAGTGCCAGTTTTCCCTGCTAATTAAAGAATTAGAAGTTCACAAGCCATTAAGAGCTATTCCATCCACAGTGAAAACAATAAAAATAAATCATGCTTTATTCAGTTTGATTTGAGCTAATGGATGACTTTTCACACATGTTATCATATCATTTATATGAGTTTTAAAAAATTAGCTCTATAGATTTATGATTCACATACAATATACTACACATATTGAAACTTGCAACTTGACAAGTTTTGACATATCTATACACTGAAACGTCATCATCACAATCAAGATAATGATCATATTTATTACTTTCAAAGTTTTCAAGGTATCTTTTTTGAAATTCTACTTCCTAAACACTCATTGATCCATTTTCTGTTGTTATGCTTAAATTTGAATGTTCTAGAGTCTTATATATAAGAAATTTAGTATATTTCCTGTTTTTGCCTTCTCTAAAACAGTGAAATTATTTTAATGAATGACACTAAAGCACAATCCATGAAAGAGAAAATTGACAAATTGTACTTAATCACAATTAAAAATTTTTTTCTACAAAAGTCAAGATTAAGAGAGAAAAAAGACTTCGTGCTTTCATAGACTGTGATAAAGCATTTATACATTATATGTCTTCTAAAAGATTTGATTTGTACTCAGAATACATAAAGAACTCAAAATTTACTAATAATAAAACAACCTAATTTTTAAAATGGAAAAACACTTGAATAATACAATAGCATAAAAAGCAAAAATACAGATACTCAACACAATGAGTCATTATAGAAATACAGATTACAATCCCAATGATGCATCATTGCACATTTATTAAAATGTGTGAAATTAAAAAGACTGAACACACTAAGTATTGGTAAAAATATAAAAGTACTGAAAATGTCATGTGGTTCTATGACAGCATCAATCACTATTTGAAAACCATTTTGAATTTTATTTTAAAAAGGTAAACATTTTTTGATCATAGAATCCAGCTACTTTACCCCTGGAAATAACTAAATTTCCCATAATAGATGAACTGACAGAAAAATAATTAAAAAGTATAGGCATACAGTGAATACTACTCAGCAATAACATAACAAACTTTTTTTTTTATTTTGGACTGGGGATTAAACCCAGGGGTACTTAAGCACTGAACCACATTCCTAACCACCTTTTAAAATATTTTATTTTGAGACAGGGTCTTATTAAGTGGCTGAGGCTGGCTTTGTACTTGAAACCCTCCTACTTCAGCTTCCCTAGCCCCTAGGATTACAGGCAATGTTATGTAATGAACTCTTGATAGACAAAGTAGGTAGTTGTCTTTTTAGTTGAAAATGAAATTATTTGGCAAAAGCATAAAACACCTATAAGCACAAATAGGGTAGAAATGTACATACAAATTTTATCAAAATCATCATATTTGGTACTTCAAAAATGTCCACTCTAATATACTTCCACTGTGCATATGTAATGAAATATAACTATTAAAAATCATGAAAATAAATTTGAAAAGTCCTAGTTGCTGCATCATCATATGTATTGAAACACTTTATTGATATTTTACAATCCACATTCTAAACAGCTAAGTTGATGTTTTATATTTATCCTTATATTTCATATACTCTTTTGCATAATTTCTCCTCAAAGTAACAAAAATTTTATTTCATTTCTATTCAGTTAAATATGGTAGCTAAAAAGTATAATTTAGGTAATCCTTTTGACATTTGAAAAATGACCATTCATACTACAACTAGCACATACGAATCATATGAACAATTAGGATCATTTAAACCCAAATAGAAATAAATAATGTGTAATTTTGTAGTGATTTTTGGTCTTGTGGATTTTACCGCTATGAAGTTGATTACAGTAAGAATAATATTAGCAAAATACTCAATTAAAGGAAATTGAATTAGAAAACCAATATATTAGTGTACAAACTTGATAAATTCATATGTAGTACTGATTTTAGATTTGACTAAAGTCAAGTATTTGCCATGACACGACTTCTAGTCACCACAGGTAATATTCTATCCATGTTGCCAGAGTTCAAGACCAGAGGCCTACCTGACTTTGAGGCATCCCAACAGACCATGTCCAGCAGTTGCCCCAGAAGACCAAATGAAAAAATGGATGGTGAAGCAGGAAAGGAATTTATATGGTCATACTGGAAAAATATAAGGGACGAGGGTCCTAAGCCTTGTCTTTTGTGTACCAACAGGAGATTGAGGACTATACAGGGAAGGAATAAAAGCAAAAGTCTGGGGCTTGCATAGCTGAAGATCTTGGTCATGCTATGGTCTGGATAGTCAGTATCTCAAAATGGCTATGCACAGCCTTTTGGCAACAAGAAAGTTGCTGCTTCTAGGGGATAGTTTTGACTCTGGTCAGAAGATGTTTACCAAACAAGCATGTTGTTTCTGGAATCCAAGATGATTGCAGTAGAGAATGACTCAGAGAAAGACCAAGCCAGAAAGGCAAGATGGAGCTAGCTGGGTCAATTATTGGGCCCTCCTTCAGGTTTAGTGCAAAAACTGGAACTTTTAGCTGTCCCTCTGGTAATCTGGAACAGGAAATTGTAAAACCTGGCAATTGACAATATGTTATGATGTTTCTGCACATCTTGAAAATATCTTAATTACTCAAATCTTGGTGTCTTTGCTAGGTAGTAGTTAGTAATGAGCATGCAACCAAGTACAGCAGGATCATGGGGTTTCTTCAAATTACCTTTAAGACTAATGAATAATGGAGTAACTTATAGGAAAACAACCCTGAGAATAAATAAGTGGAAACAAAGGGAGCTAATTAACAAATACATCAAGAATGTAAGATTGATAAAGATCCTGACAGGGTCTACTGGAATCATTGTAATGTTAGGATTTATGGACATAGGTTTTTAAATGTATACCATGAGAGAAATTTCTTTAGTAGAGCAGGCACACTAAGATAAAGTTTGCCTAGTCATTGACCCCAGCACCCTCATTAATATAGTATTGACTGGTAGATGAAGGCCTCCTCAATTGGATGTTGCCAGGACAGTCCTATAAAGGACCAACTAGGGTCAAAATCTCCCCAACTACCAGGAAGTAGTAAATGTCAGACTGGTGAAGACTAGAAGGAAGACTGGTTCTCCCAGCAAACATAAAACAAGTAGTAGTATTCAGAAGTAGTATTACATTTCCTTTGTTATTCTCTGCTATGAATGGCCCACTCTCTCTCCTGAGAGTAATTTTTTTTGCTTGGGTTTTACTTTCATTTATAATAAAATGCTATTGCTTGGCTTTTAGTGTCTGATGAAATTTTCTCTCATTGCAACACAGGAACTGAGGCTTGGAGCTTTATGTCCACATTTTTTCATGATATCTTTAGCCCTAAAGAAAGAGGATTACCAGTTTTAAACACACTCCATAATGTTTACATGCAGAATTGAGTAGGAACCTGACCCAAAATCTAAGTTACCAAAAGGAGACAGAACAAAATAAAGGCAGAAATGTCCAGTCTTTATCTTGCTTTTAGCTACCCATAAGGTATCTGCAGACCTAAGTGAAGAGTTAGTGTTCATTAGTAAAATAAGCCTCTAAGTCCCTGTTACATGTCTAGCAAAAGCAAACTTTTAAGCCCTGTTACATCACAAGTGCAGAAGGAAGAAAATGATTTCTGGCCAGTGGTGCCAAGAGATATTTAATGGATGTAATTGGGTGGTATAACCCCACCCATAAATTAATCATTTTGGTCATTGGTGTGGTAAGTACCTCACTCAATAGAATCGGTTAACCTGACATACCCAGAGCCATGAGAGGGCATATTCCCCATTGAACCAAACAACAATAAAGAAGCCGATTCAATAAGAAAAAGACATGACTGATGAGCAATGAAAACAGCTGTCCACTGAGCAAAGAATTACATTTTATAAATGGGAAATTACTGGGACAGGAGAAGAGGTATCTATAGAGAAAAGTCTGAGGAGTTTCCAAGAGAAAGGAGAACTCAACTCAGGACCAGAATAGTCCTTGGCTTATATGATGGAAAATAATTCCAGCTTTTACTAGTCAGAGTCATAGAGGTTCACATAGAAAAATGGATAGGCATTCAAGGAAGAATGTGGATAATCTCAAAAGAGAGATACCTTTGGTAATAAAGCAAGACAGATGCATTCAAGGGAGAATGCAGGTCATCTGATAATGAGAAATGCATTTTGGGTGTTCCTGCATCTTCATTTAAAGTAATCTTGTTGAAGGGTGGGTATGGCAAAGTATGTAGTGATAATAGCAATCAGGTGAATTGAAGATGGTTTATAGTGGTCAGGTCAATCTCAGGATTTTAAGGCTGATATAGTCTTCATTATCTCATCAGTAGATATTTTAGTTAGCTTTTTGCCCATTATCAGAATATCTGACAAGTTTATTAGAGGATGGAAATTTATTTGGGACTCAGTTTCAGAAGTCTTAGTCGATAGATGGTAGAATCCATTGCTCTGGGCTCAAGGTGATGCATATATCATGGGGAGGGGCCCACTGGAGGACAGCTGCTCAGCTCATGGCAGGGTCAGGAAGCAGGGAGAATGGAAAGGAATAAAGAAACACTTCCAGGTCATGACTCCAGTGACCTACCTCCTCCAGCAGTACCCCATTTGTCTACAGTTATTACCCAGTAAGTGCATTCAAACTAGGATGGACTGATTAGGTTACAGCTCTCATAATCCAATCATTTCACCTTTTAATATCCTTGCATTAGCAGGAGTTTTGGGGGAACATCTCATATCCAAACCATAACATTAGATAGAACTGGAAAGTCTCCTAAATTGTAGGTTTCTCTAATATCTCTCTTTGCTTAATTTATTTATTGGGGGTTTACTTAACAGTGCTGGGTTGATTTATAGTTTAGGGAGTGACAGACCTAGAAAATCATGTGGAACTTCTAAAATTAAATTGTTATTTCCTTGTTCTTCCTTTGTGTGTATGTATGTTTTGTGTGAGAGTTGATAATGTAAAAAGAAAAACAAGTATACATATGTGAGGAACTTTCTGATGAAAGCTTGCTGTTACTTGCTTTACTTAGATTAAAAAAAAATCCCATATTCTGCCTATGCATAGAAATTCATCTAAACTATTAGTATATTCATTTAAAACATCTAATGAACTGCACTGATCATTGAAATCCAAGAGGGAAGAAGCTCCATATACTTAAATTATTTTCTTGAATATGCATATGTCATTAGTTTCCCTGCTCTGCTTAGTATAATTTAGGAAGAAATAAATGAAAAGCAACTTGTGCACTTCTGATAGCACTAAAAAGAAGAGATAGGAAAGAGAATGTTTGCTTAGGATGAGTAGAATAAAAGAGACAGTAACTAAAGTAAATAAATTTTCATTTTGTAGACAATTCCTAGCAGGCCTGTTGGTTCCACAGTTTCTTAAGAATGGCCCACTGGTTGATTGCTGTTAGAAAACCGAGGACAATTTTCAGGAGAAAGAAACAGATTCTGACACTAATTTGTGATATGGAAGAGCACATTTACAAAGCAGCCTAAATTTACTAGGTAACTATAAACCTCCTAAATTGCCAATTGGTCACAGTTCCCTTCTGAGAAAAGTGGCTGCCTGGCTTCTATGCAGAGGTTTATATTGTTCCAACCAGGTGATCCACTCCATTGTGACTTGGCTGGTAAAAGCATGGTGATTCTGTATATAGAAGTTCTCCAGTTACTTTTCTCAGTAAGGAGTAGTCATGGGTGGGCCCTTTAAATCTTTGGATAGTTGAGCTAAATCAGAATACAAAAGGTTAGTCAGGATTCACAGAGGAGCAGAGATTTCACTCAGACAGGATGCTAGGTTGCTCTCACTTTGCATTACTATGAAACAAAAAAGTAAAGATTCCATTAGACAAAGGTATTGATGGGGGTAAGTGCAATCCCTGCCTATCTGATTTAGAGCCCAGTGGGATAGGAACAATGTGAGGTAGCAGTATCTTTAGCTGTGACCTTTGGCCCTTTATGAGTTTAGGCTTTCGAAGGTCTACATCAGCACTTAATACTTAAAATACTTCAGGAGTTGGTTGTTTGCTGAGCCAAAGACGCACACTGCTGTGTTCTATTTCTTTGGTCTAGTTCATATTGAATCCTTCATTGTAACAACAGGAGGGCCACAGGAGGCTGTGCGGTACTAGAGCTATCTAGTAAAATCATATACTGCTGGGCTTATGTTGTATTCTGAACAGCGGTCAGATTTCATTGGATCTAAGGTTGTACCAGCTGAAATGATTTTTCTGAGCCTCTTAATTCCTTATGGTCTCAAACTTTCTATACGGCTTTTATTCTGACTTGTATTCTTGACTAACACATTTATGTTTGTGTTTCTTTCCAAAATTTTTCATTTTAAATTATGGAACTCATTTTTACTATAAGAAATTAAGTGAATCAGTCTTTATTGACATTTACAATATATCTGTAAAACCTAAACATTATAGAGTTTCTTAGTGAAGCCACAAATCTAGAGGCTCACATCTTATGTAACCCCAGGGATTTTTGTAACATACACTACCAACACAATCTTTGTCATAGTCCATGGAAAACCTGAATTTAGAAAAGTTCAGAATAAAGCAAATGCAACAATAAAATTTGAATTTACTAGGAATTTTATATAGTTTTTATATAGGGCATGTAATTTTATATGGGCATGTAAAGTAGGATAAATGAATATTGCTAATCATTTAAAACCACATTATTAAATTCTATTCCTATATTTTTTATTATTAGGCACAGCTTTCACTACCTCGGAAGAATACAAGATGCAAATTGATACTTCTGACTTTGTAACTTCCTATTTCTATCATCATTCACGTACTTTCTTCAAATGGTCATCTTTTAGGTTAGCAATAATTGAAAGTAGATAATTATAAAGGCTTAAATATTCCTACTTCCAGAAATATGAAATAATTTTTTCTCTCTATTTTTAATTTTTTATTTGTTTTAATTAGTTATACCTGACATTAGAATGCACTTGGCACTTTGATATACATAAATGGGGTATAATTTCTTATTTTTCTGATTATACATGTAGAATCACATTGGTCATGCAGTCATATATGTACATGAGGTAATAATGTCTGTTTCATTCTACTACCTTTCCTATTCCCATACGCCCTCCCCTCCCTTCACTCCCCTCTACCTAAAGTAACTCTATTCTTCTCTAGTGCCCCCTCCCTTGGAGAATATCATGCTGGGTGAAATAAGCCAATCCCCCAAAACCAAACGCAGAATGTTTTCTCTTACATGTGGATGCTGCTGCTTGTTGTCTTAATTTAGAATCTCTCCTCTTTAGTGAGTTACCCATTCCATAGGTGTCCAGTTTGTTTTTCATTAAAAGGTAGGGGTAGGGGAAAGCATATGAGACTCTTGCCAATAAATTTATGCCAATTTTTCAGGTACAATGATTACTTATTTGAGGGCTATGGAGAATTCTATAAGACAAAAAGATGAACTTTGCACTCTGAAAAATTTCCTTTGTGAACTGTATATCAATCACAATTATACTTGCTAAAGCATTAATTCTGCCTAATACCAATCTGCCCACAAGGCTATGGGTCAGTTATTTCTTTTATGTAAATGGTTTCCTCAATAAGTTATATTATTCGCTTAACTGTTCCTAACGTAGTAGTGATTTTTAATTAATATATTGTATATTATATGAAAGAGGTACTTTTGAGTTTAAAATAAAACAGATTTCTGATTGAATTGAACACAAAATAAGAGAAGCCACTGATATGCATGCACTCAGACATGCATTTATTATTTTAAAAATATAAACATAATTATTTAGCTTGAAGGAAAATATTAAGGAACAGATTGGCAAATGAGCTATTACCACATTTTCACTAAAGCATAAGAACATGTCACAAGGAATTGACATAGTTACTTGAAATTATTCAAAATATCCTATATCAAATATTTTAGGCATCATGGAAAATGGTTGTCATTGGAAATATAAGAGCCCTGTTCAGAGATTCTGTGTTGCCTTATTGTCTGAATATGTGACTCTCCACATTGACACCAAATTGCTATCCTGTCAACATGTGAAAGGATGGATCATTTTATCTCCTGAGTGATGAAGTTTCACATCCAAAAAGCACAGGCCGTCACTCCTTTGAGGTGATTATGATGCCTCAAACTCGACAGCCTCCCTTGACAGCTTTCACATATTTCTGCAATCAAGTTGTCCCTGCTTCTATTAGAAGAAGGCAGGTGTGTGCAAACTAGAATAAGAAGGTAAAGAGAAAAGAAATGATCTTCATGTTCGGAGTAATTATAAAAAGTTGTTTCCAGGGAAAAGAGCAGATATTGATTTCGCTTCTACCCATGATGTACACAGATGAGATACAGGAACCCATATGGGCCCAAGGTTTGCCAGAAAAGGAATATCAGGATAAGCAGATGGCAGTACCATTGCCATATGGCTACTCAGGAATGGACCCATGCTATGGCACTTTGCCATAGGATGAAGCTAGAAATATCTTTCTGCTACTATTTTAAACAGAAAAAAGAATGAATATGGTTTTTGTCATGAAAAAATCATTAGGAAATTGTGACATTGAATGACATTACATTCAACTCCACAATTGGGCACTTTGACTTATAAAATGACTTAAAAAGGAATCAAATTGATGAGTTTTCCAATATTTTGGATGTAAAATTGTGTGGATAATGAGGATGATCTTATTTTAAGCTTCCAGCCAAAACCCCCATTCATTGAGGCTAGAATATTTTTCCAGGTTTATATACAACTATTTTTAAACTCAATATTACGATGTTTACAATATTAAGTAATAAAATAAGCATCACTGTGAAAGTAATTGTTATGTTTGATATAAAATGTCAGTTTTATGTGAAATGGGAAGAACAGTCAAAAGAGCATTGGATTCAGGAATTGAAGAGCTCATAGCCTGATAAGCCAGGCACACACCATGGCAATGTTAAGAGGTCAGTGAATCCCTCACAGCTGCAGTTTCTTGGGTGTATCCATAAAAGATACACACACACACACAGCTGGGGATATAGCTCATGTAGCTCAGTGGTGGGGTGCTTGCCTGCATGTGTGAGGCTCTGAGTTCAATTCCCCAGTATCCTAAAACAGATGTATACATAGTGTTGTTGAGGAAAAGCATGCAATAAAAAACAAAGAGTGCATTTAGCAGTGACACAGAAATATGTTCAAATTCACCTCCTCTTATTGCTACTTTCATCATTTTCATTTTAGAAAGCTACTAAACCATTAATCTCAATTTCCCTATCTTAAGGAGAATAACAGTACCTGAATCACAGGGGCTGTGATGAGAAGCGAGATCATTCCAGATGCTCTCAGTAATCGGACTAAAGAAACAAGCAGGAAGAATTTGAGAACAGTAGATTCATCTCAGGTGAATGTGTTAGGGATGATGAGAGAAGAGAGTAGGTCAGCTACCCTAAATCCTGGAAACACTATTTTTTCTGACTGAGAGTTTTTAGAGTGATTCTAGGTGTCCAGAGTTACATCTCTGGCTCCAAGTTTTTTCAGAAGCCATTTATCACATGTTGGTAAAAAGCTTTCCCATTCTGGCTTCCCTGGAGAATTTGGTACAGCCCAACTTTTATGAGATCTTCCCAAGGGTCATTCCATTAAAAGAGTATTTTCATGTCCCATTTGCCACAGAGCTTAGGGCATAGGCAATTAATACAAGGCTCTAAAGCACTAGGTTGTTCAAATAAAGACTTGGGAAGATAGAAGTAGACAATTTTCCTCTTAATACTTTCTCTGCCAATGTGACTTCCCTGATCACATCTCCCCATTGTGGTGTAATTTTTTATTGTTTTATTTTGACCTTTGAATGATTTTGAAAATTTAATTTAAAAAACCTTTTTATATATGAAAATTCATCAATAACAATACATGAAATCATTGTTTTTTAAAAACATCCCTTTCTCATGTGTTTCTAATTGAATCCTTCAATCAGTCCCCTGAAAGTAGGCAATGTTTTACCCCTTCTTCTAAATGTATAAATCAGAAACATGAAACACTGATAAAATGTTTTATGCATTTATAATATATGATCTATAAAAAATAGTCAATAAGTGATGAAACTAGAAATAACGAATCATCTAATGAAGATATGAATCATTTTGCATAATACTTATATTGCTGACATTAACTTGCAATAGTATCTTTTTATAGAAATTTGCATTAATAGGTAGACATAGGAAAATTTTTGCCTTATTTTTTCCTGTTTTCTTCAAAGATCAAAAATACACAATTACATACATATTGGAGTTTATTGCTCCTTCTTTTAATACTTACTCCATGTACCTGGTAAAACAGACAATATATTTCATTTAATAAGCATGGTATGTAGAAATAGGTAAACATCAAACAAAAAATGGTTGGGATGGATAGGAATAAATGTTTAACAAACATGAATAAGTGAATACATGAAGCATTAATTAATAAATATGAAATATAAATTCTAGAGACAGTGAATCAATCACCTTAATACAAAAAAAATTGTGTATTATGCATGAAAAAATATGATAGGTGTTAAAAAATACAGAGTATAATATATATTTCCCAGACATTGCAAATAAAATAAAATAAAATAAAATAATAATAGCAGTGATTTGTTGCACTCAAATAAGAATCAATAGACTTTTGTTGAGTTTAAAAGTTGCCTGGAAGTAGGAACCTAAAATCTGAGTTGTGACACACCAGATGGATAACCCAGGGCTTAACAACTCCCAGGATTTTACTTATTAGTAAAATGGGGCTACCTTGCCTCTAATGCAGGTTTTTATGTGGCTATCAAATAAAATATTTGTAAAGATTACACGACCAGGAGAAGATGAATTAAGCCACTCGGCAAGGCTTTATTGGAATGCACCCTTGGACCAGATCCCCCGTCCATCGATGCATGTCAGGAGAAATGGCATCGGAGATTCCGTGCATAGAGAATTTTAAGAAAACCCGGTCAGGAAGGGGAGGGCTTGGGAACAGGAAGAGAAGGCCAGAGTCCTTCCTGAATGGGTCAGGAAAACTCGCTGATTGACAGGAGGTGTGTCCACTAGTGACGTCACATTTGGCTTGCAGCAGCTCTGCTGACCAGTTTCCTTAATTGGGCATCTTCGACCCTGACCAGACCTAATATCCCAGCCTTTTTGGTAATATAGAACAGCAGATTCTGTCTGACTGCTTCGAGCGGGATTAGGGGCATCGAGAGATGGGGGTGCAGCCGGGGCATTGGTCAGGCAGGGAGGCAGGGAGCATCTGGTTGTCAGTCATGTTGCTTGAATGTAGAAACATCACCTGAGGGTAGGAACAGAAGCTTGGGAGAGATTACTGATTAGCAGAAAAAGAAGGGAGCTGCCGAGAAATTTTGAGTTTGGTAGGAGTCCAGCGTGATGGGAGTTTAAGGCTGGTCTATTCTGTAATGAAATTTGTTTAAGTTTTTAAGTAGCGGTTACTGCATAATCAAATCCTCTTGCTTTAGCCCAGGGGCAGTGAGTGGGGGCCAAGGAAAGCGCTACTATTACCAATAGAAAGATGGCCCTTTTTTGCCCTAGAGAGGGAGGTGATAATTCAGCCTCATTGTACAGTTAAGTAACAAGGCTGGAGAGGACAAGGCATGTAAACATAGTATTTAGTTTTTAATGTCATAGATGTCTATTTTTAAATTATTTTAAATGCCCAGGAATGGCTGTGTTCTTGGTTTTGCTAGGTGTTTAAGATGAAGCAAGTCAAATTGACTTCTGTTCTTACTGATTATTAAGAGTCACCCTTTTTTTTTCCTGGGAGGCATCCTTGAGGAACTTGAAGGCAGCATGTTTGCTGCTAGTGCCACCTGCATTAGGACAGGCCGAGGTCTGGCGAGGACCGATGCTGATGTGGCTTCCCCGGGAAGCCTGAGGGACAGTTTCCCCTCTTTGGCGACCTTCCTCTTCATTGTATGGCATTTGATTGGCTCTTTAATTCTCTAATGGTCTCAGAAATCTCCTTGATCAGGAGGTCCTGCAGCCCAGAGTTGTAGAGCGCTTCAGAGAAGTTTCCTTCATTCCTTGGATTCAGGTTGACTCAAATGGCAAAAGCCAAATACTGGTTTTTTTTGCCCTTTAATTTAATTTTAGTTTGTAAGTCTTGATCTTAAACACTCAGCAAGCCAATCTCACCAGTTATAAAGTAAGGGTACTGGGCTTTAACTTTAAGGCCTATTTATCCTATAGGTGATGGCTGATTTATCTTAAAATAATCTGGATTGTTTATTTTTGAAGTAGTACATCTGTAAAACATTAACAGGCAATAGTTAGAGTTTCAGGAAAAAACAAAATAAAATTAACAGCAGCAAAACATTTAGTTTGTGTAACAGCTTTCTCAAAGTTTGGCTGAGTTATATATTATGTCCCTGTTTGAGGTCCTAATGATCTTTACAAGAAAATTAATCCTTTGAACATATCTTTAAATGAACTGGAGTCTCATCTATTTTGAAGCCATTGTAGTAAGCTGGGAGACAGAACTATCTCAGGTAAGACGGCTCCTTGTAAAATCTTAGTAGAATATTAAAAAGAGATTAGGTTCTCATTTATTTAAAAGATCATTTTGATGTAAAAATAACTTAAAACCTTATCTTTTTTTTTTTTTTGGTACTGGGGATTGAACTCAGGGGTACTTGGCCACTGAGCCACATCCCCAGCCCTATTTTTTGTGTTTTTTATGTAGAGACAAGGTCTCACTGAGTTGCTTAGCACCTCGCCCTTGCTGAGGCTGGCTTTGAACTCCCAATTCTCCTGTATCAGCCTCCCTAAGTGCTGGGATTACAGGCTTGAGCCACCGTGCCCGGCTAAAAAGCCTTATCTTATTGATTATAGGTTCAGTTATAAAACATTAAATGATATGAATGGATACCATACAAGTTCAGTTTGGAGAACATCAGCTTGATAAAACATTCTTTTAAACCTTGTATTTTAAAGACTTGTATACCTGGAAGATATGAACACATTTAATATAAAAACAGAACTGGCAGCACCATAATTGCATTGATGTTTAATCACAGTTGTATACCTTTTGATCAGAAATATTCTCTTTCCTTCCAATAAATACTATATTTAGAAACTTTAATTTCTTTTGAGGTAGGTATAACTTGTCTCAGTAGAGTGTAAAAAACTTTTATAGTTGGATAAAATACATCTGATCAGAAGTTTTAACTTTAGTGTGCAGAATGAAAGTTTCAAGTTTAAAAATGTAAGAGTGAAGAGTCCTACAAAGAGAAAGCAAGCTGGCTGCAGACGCCGAGCGGTAAGGCTGGGGGAGGGGCAGCGGCGGCCTGTCTGAGAGGGAGGTGCAGGGAGGTGCTAGCCTGTCTGAGCGCGCACAGACATAAGGAGAAACGCAGGAAGGCAGGGTGGGAAGGCTCTGCTCAACACCACATTTCTGCCCTCTGGGTCTGGGAGTGAGGCTGGCTTTGTTTTCTCGGGCCAGAAACTGCTGGGACACTGCTTCGGCTTTGGAGAGGGGAGGGAGGTAGAGCGCAGCAAGAAGAACTGAAAGGACAGAACAGAGGGGAAAGGAGGGAGGGGTGAGAGCACGCTTCCAACAAAGCCTTGGTGAAAGGAATTTCTGTCCGTTTTCCCATCCGGTGACAAAAATTAGCCAAATCAGTGAGGATTTAAAAATCAAAAGTTCCTTTTGATTTCTCAGCGGCCCCAGGAGGAGTGGATGGGAACATAAATTGGCGTCCCAAAGAATGCTTGCGCCCACGGGAGAACGGGGGGGCAGGCGGAAAATTGAAGCGTCCTCTGAAATTTTCCGGGGCCTGGATGGCAGACGGCGTATGGCTAACAATGGAGACTGGGAACGTCTTCCCAATCTTCGTGGCCTTGAGTGCACAGAGCGCCTATGTGCACGTGTGACTTACAGGATGGGCCTCTGGAGTGAACGGTGGGGAAGGGGCAAGCCGACAAGCCACAGGAAGCGGGGACCTACCTCACTCTAGTCGGTCCGGGTGGGGAAGACAGGGAGTGGCTCAGGAATTCTCTCAGTCCGAAGGGCCTGACTCAACCCTGGTGCAGAGGAGGTTGGTTCAAAGCTCTCCCGGATTTTCAGCACCATTATGTAAAGATCACACAACCAGGAGAAGATGAATTAAGCCACTCGGCAAGGCTTTATTGGAATGTTCTCTCGGACCAGATGCCCCATCCATCAGAGCGTGTCAGAAGAAATGGCATCGGAGATTCCATGCATAGAGAATTTTAAGAAAACCCAGTCAGGAAGGGGAGGGCTTGGGAACAGGAAGAGAAGGCCAGAGTCCTTCCTGAATGGGTCAGGAAAACTCGCTGATTGACAGGAGGTGTGTCCACTAGTGATGTCACATCTGGCTTGCAGCAGCTCCACAGACCAGTTTCCTTAATTGGGCATCTTCAACCCTGACCAGACCTAACAATATTCTATTGAATTTATTTCAAAATTTCAATTGTACTTTATTTATAAATACTAATTGTTTTTATTTGTCTCCTTGGTGATTCACAGAAAATCTGAGGAACTGAAATGAGCTAATGAGGGTTATTATTTTCAAAGTAACAAAAATACAAATTCTTCTTTGGGACCCACAAAACAGTTTTAGGAGGGTTACTTTAGGGTAAATACCTTATGTAGGCAGGTAGGAGGAGAGTCTGGTGGAAGTATGATCTCAGGTCACAGCAGCAGGAAAGATAACAGGATTTTGTAGTTTGAGAAATGTATTTGTATTTTAAGCATACAGGGGACTGAAATGCATCAAAGTAAAATCACTTTTAGATTACTATCATTTGGACCATTGTGTATTTTATTAAGTTGTTCTGTAAAAGCAAAACATAAAATTATGGATTCATTTAAAAATTTCCTGCATTTAAAATAATACAAATTGCTTTAATAGATAAATTCTACAAATTTCAGTGAATTAACATAATCAAAGACCTTTTATTACTCAGGAAAAGTTCAACTCAGTTCACTGGATGGTTGAAAGGTAGTTGGGAGATGTGCAGGAGGCAGTTGCTTTTCAACTGTCTTTCCAAAAGCACAGGGAGCTGCCATATTCATCATACTGTCTCCAAATTTATTCTGGGAGTCCCTGCCAATAAAACCAACTAGGAATAAAATGAATAGATGATTTTAGGAAATTTTATTTTATTTTACCTTGTAAATCAAATTAAATTAAGTTTTATTCTGTGTTTTCTGTGTTTATATGTGGAAGAAGGATTTTTTTGTTTGCTTGTTTGTTTGTTACTAAAAGTGGCATACACCAGTTTTACCCATAATCCATTGGCCAGAGTTTAATTACAGGGACATATGAAAAAGGATGAAAAATAAGGTATGCCTAAAACAAAGAGAAAGAAAAACAACCAGTCATTCTCTGTCACACTTTGCCCTTCTGTCTGCCAAGCTAAGACTGACCTGGTGATGTAAATTTTAGGTTTAAAGGAGGAGCTGTCCTCCCTGAAGAAGAACAAAGAGAAGGAAGTCAGTGCCCTGAGGGGCAAGGAGGGTGGCTCAGATAATTGTGGAGGTGGATGAGCTTAAGGCATTTTCCTAGTCAAGATCCTGAGTAACAGGAGAAGCTAATATGAGGTCATGACTGAGAAGAAGTGGAAAGATACTAAAGCCTGGTTCACTAGCCTGACAATGGGAGGTTCCCAGCCATATAGACTTATCTCCAGATGAGAAAGTCCAAGGTCACTGATTGCAGCCTAAACTCCAGGTTTTGAGATCCAGCTGCTGTTGCAACTGGAGCAGGACATCACTGCCTACCTCAGCCTGCTTTGAGGGCAGGACGCCCACTGCAACCTACCAATTCCAAAGACTTTTTGAGTTTTCAGGGTCCTGGGCTTCTGCCCTCCTTCAGAGGGAATCATCTGGGCAGGGTCATGAGAGGGGAAGGGAGGGGAGGGGAAACTTATCTTTGCTCTTCCCTTGACCTGCCAATAAAACTTTATGGTCCAGGTGTGGAGAAGGAGAATGGTGGAATAGCCAAAGTCTTCCCTTTTTGGTTTGCTTCCTTAGCAGTAAAATATAATATTCTTCTAAATATATTGGTTTCCAGTCAGTTCCGGGTGCACTACATAGTTCTCAATCTTCCTAACTTAGCTGTTTTCTTGTCCCCATGACTTTGTTGCTTAGATTAGTAGAAGTCACATTGAGGATGCTAGCCTTAGTCTGATCTTACTGCAAAACTGACCCAAAAGCTCTCTTGATATTCAAAATTTGAAATTTTGATTTATATTGTTTAGATTGTGATAGGTAATTTAATGTGGCCTAACATGTCTTCACCTTCTCTATCCCTCTCTTTTTTGCTTGCAAATAAGTCAATTAGCACTTGAGACATTCTCATTTTTCTAAGACCTTGCTAAATAACTTCTATTTTCTGTAAAGCCAAATGACCAGATGGAATGTAAAACAGAATCGGAAGAGGCTTTACTCTAGGAGGAATGCTCCCGGGCCACCTCCTCCCGGTCACCAGGCTTGAGTGGGCTGAAATGGCGCTGGAGCCTCGTGGCATACAGAATTTAAACGGTCCCCCCATCCAGAAAAGGAAGGCTTAAGGCAGGAAGGGAAGGGCCTGGGGCAGGAAGAGGTGTTGGTCTAGAGTCCAGTGTCCTCTGAGATTGATTAGGTGAGGCTGGTGAGGTCAGAGTCCTTC